>JARVJN010000144.1:6302533-6312811 GCA_031763805.1 Argolebias nigripinnis
TTAATTTAGTGAACAAAGGGGCAGAAATGGCTCTTTTGATCATAAAGGTTGCAGATCCCTGGGCTAGTGGGATGGCTTGGAGTACCCGGCAAAAAAATTCCCTTATTTTTAAAGCCAAAACTTGACAGGTATGGTTAGTGGACCTTTAACGTGTTATTATTGCCTTAACGCTGGCAATTTTTCAAACATGTTAATGCTGTTAGGTGTTATTCTTCATTTTTAAGTCTGTGGCTCAGTGGCTGGTAACATATGTCTGTGGCTGTGAATGCACAGACAAACCCTGGCAGGCTGGCCATAAAGAGGTTTGGGAGGATTTCTGAATGGCTGGTGGTGATTGGTCCTTTTTTTCCCCTTTAAAACCCTGCTGAGTCCCCACCCAGCAGCCCTCGCAGCCACAGTAGGCAGTCAAACATCACATGCAAGCAGCCCCTCTCAATTTGAAAAAGAAAAAAAAACATTAATAAAGAAAGGAGAGCGGGTGGCAATTGTGGGTGGAGCAGAAAAACTAAGGAAAAAAGAAAATGAAAAAGTTAGTGCAAGATAAAGCCAATTGTGCTAAAATACTAGATATTTTTGGGGGTGGAGGGGCCATAGTTGCATGACTAAAGTCAATCAAGACAGTGATAACAGAACCAAGCAGAATGGAAACAGCAGGTTAACAAGCAGTGCCTACACGGACCTATCATCCCAGAGTTGGCATATACAGTAGTAGTGTGTTTGGGTTTCTGGACAAGTTCAGGGCACACATAACAGGAAGTCTATCTGTATTGTTATACCATAAGTCCAAAAATCTTTAATTTACTTCATTAACTAAAATTAAAATCAATCCATACTAATTGACCAGAAAAATGATTTTTTTATTGCAAAAAGAAAACATATTTCAGGAGTATGTTTTCTGTTCGGTTTCTTCATTAATATAGAGCTATTTTTACGAGCTCAAGAAATATACATTGCAGTGTGTAATTAATTTACTGTGTATGTGTGTGCCTGTAGAGCCTTTTATTTTTTAAATGTTGTATTTGTGTTATAAAACTCTGAATTATTTGCAAAGGTGCTCTAAAATTGATAATAGTTGCTGTTATGTAGACTCATATTCAGGCTGTTGTTTAATACACGGTATTATTTTACATTATCATTGTTTAGTATAGGGCTGGACAATATGGACCAAAATTAATATCTAGATATTTTTTAGATAAATCGCGATATACGATATACATCTCAATATATTTTTCTTTTCGCGAAGTAATTACAAAAATATGTTTCTGAGTCAAAGTTTTGTCCCAATTGTCACACAGGCACATTTATTAACAGCTGTAACTGTACAAAATAAATGTCTAAAAAATAAACTATTTACATATATTAAATAGTTTATTTTTTGACATCTATTTACAGTAATAATCATCTTCAGCTGGGGGCAGCTGTGG
Source organism: Argolebias nigripinnis (assembly GCA_031763805.1). Classification (NCBI taxonomy): domain Eukaryota; kingdom Metazoa; phylum Chordata; class Actinopteri; order Cyprinodontiformes; family Rivulidae; genus Argolebias; species Argolebias nigripinnis. The sequence goes on from JARVJN010000144.1 coordinate 6,303,958, forward strand.
TTGAGAGGCTAGAACAGTCTCCTCCAGTGGGAGAGCTGGGGGTTTGATTCCACCAGCAGTCACGTGCTGAAGTGTCCCTGAGCAAGACACTGAACTCCTCATTGCTTCTGATGTGTCCCATCAGTGTATGAATGTGATAAAGCTCTAATTATTCTTTGTAGAAATCTGGTAGAGGGCATGAATGGGTAAATGAGGCACAGATTGTGTAGTAAAGAGCTTTGAGTGTCTTGATAAGATAGAAAGGTGCTTTATAAGTACAGTCCATTCAGCTGCGAGGCCTTCACGTTAGTCAGCCTGTGTGAAGCTGCTGTAAAGTGAACCTCTACTTTGAACTTTGAAGCTACAGCTAGACGACAGACCCGTCTTCTTATTTGAAATGGTTCAGAACTCAACAGGAAGGGGAGTGGGGGTGCAGCAGAGGGCTGTGTGTGTAGATGGACGTGGGCCGCCTGGGAGAAAGAGACGGCAGGATTTCCAAGTATAAAACTATATTGTTTATATCTCAACTTATATCGCAAAAAAATTTTTTATCTCTTAAAAATATCAAGATATCGCCCAGCCCTAATTCTCACGCTCCATTCTTTGCTCACTCATGAACAAAACTGAGACAACTGAACTCCACTGGAGGCAGAACCTCAGCCCCACATGGAGATGACAGTCCACCCTGGACCATGGCCTCAGATTTAGAGGTTCTGATTCAAACCTGGTGGAAACTTTAGTCTTTAATATGAAGTCCAACCACTGATGGTTGCTGAGTTCATCTGGCAGCACGCGTCCCGTAATGTTATCAGGTAGAAGGTAGTTTTTGAAACCCTGAATATGAATCCCTCCACCGAGTCGTCAGTAATCAAGCAGCATTCATTACGTGTCTTGAACCACAGCTGGATGATCCGTTTGCTGCTGTTTCTCTTCCTAAAGAAGCCGTGGCTGGATTTCATGCTGGAGAGTTTCCAGTTTTCAGACTGGGTGGGTTTGAGATGTTGGTGTGGGGCTCAGCAGAAGCTGTAGGGGGAAAACTCAATGAATTAGATGTTGGAAATTAAAACCTTCTAAGAATGCTAGATACATGAAATAAATGTTGGATATTGCCCGCTCCTACCTGCAGGACACAGCTTGTTGCAAGTATCAACAACTTTACATATTCAAAGATGTTTTGTGTTCTTCAGTGATTGTTGGATTGAACATGAAAAAGCTTTTTTGTATTCCATTCAGTGAAGTGTGTCCCTGTAGCTCAGCGGTTAGTCTTTGTTCAGACTTGACCTCATGTCAAATGACAGCTGAAGTTTAGCTAAAATGTGCATATTGCCGTAGTCCAGCTGTGGTTCAGCTCAGACTACAATGACAGTAAGTGTCATACCTGTGCTGTTTTTGGATCAAGTCTTCACTCACCTGGATTATTTTTGTCTTCAGTACTTGAAGCAACACGCCCTCACTGCTTCAACAAAATAGGAGCTTTAAGCATTTTCTTCAGCTGTGGGTACTTTTGATGTTGGTGGATCATACTCTTACACTAAATTAATAATGTATAAACATTGACAAACTAATTTGATTTAATATTATACATCTGTCGAAGGTGCATGTGTTCTGGTACAATCACCCTCTGTACAGAAGTACTGTACTTCTATATGTTTGTAAATTTTATCTTCTCCTGCCCATAACTTCTGATCCAAGAGATGCAAACACTTTTCATCACCCCTGCTCCAAGGTCAAGGTCAAAGTTAAACAAGGTATTTGCTGTCCAGACCATTACTATGTTTAGTTTGTTGACGGGTGTAATGTACCGTGTTCTGCACTGTCCTCACAGACGTGTCTTCTTTTTTTTTTTACCTACAGGCGTTTATTGTATTTTATTTTTATTTATTTTTTTGAGTGATACAAATAATCATTAAAGTTTAATTTTCAGACTTGTTGCTGAATTACAACATGTGGTTGCTGGTGCATGACAGTAACTTCTGCTTTTAGTCAAGTCAGGTCAAATTTAATTATAAAGCACATTTTAAAACAGCGGTTCCTACCAAAGTACTTAACAATAAAAATCAATGGAAGTAATTAAAGAAAAAATAATAACAAAATGTATCAAAATCATCAAAAGAAAAGCACAAAAACACAAAACATAAAATACTAAATCAAATCACACTGTGTTAAAAGTCAGAGAAAATAGGTGTGTTTTTAGAAGAGATTTTAAAACAGGAAGTGAAGTGGTCTGTCTAATGTTGGGGGCAGATTGTTCCAGAGTTTGAGCCTATGACTGAAAAAGCCTGATCTCCTCTGATCTTCAACCAAAAGCAGGTGATCAGATGATCTCAGTCCCCGAGAAGGAACATATGGTTGAAGTAGATCAGAGAGACATGAGGGTGCAAGGCCATTTATGCACTTTAAGGTCACCAGGAGAATTTTAAAATCAATTCTGACATGTACAGGGAGCCACTGAAAGGAGGACAAAACTGGTGAAATATGCTCAAACCTACAAGTTCCTGTTAAGAGCCGAGCTGCAGCATTTTTGACGAGCTGGAGACAAGATATGGAGACCTGACTGACCCCAACATAAAGTGTGTTACTGTACAGTAGTCTAGTCGGGTTGTAATAAATGCAAGGACTATTTATTTTAGGTCAGATCTGGTCAACACTGACTTAAGCTTAGATATCTGCCTTAACTGGAAGAAACTTTTTTGTAGTCCAAATGACCTGACTGAGCATGAACTTTGGTGTTTTTTGTAGAACAGAGTTAGTCTGTTTATTAAACTTAAAATCAGAGTCTAATACCATCCTGAGATTTGTAACAAACTGCTTAAGATATGGCTCAAGGGGGTCAATGTTAACACAGAGACAGCAGTAGAGCTAGTGCTAAACATAAGTTTTCTGATTGTTAAAACTTAAAAAAATTGAAGCCATTCATGCTTTGATGGGGCAGCTGTGGCTGAATGGTTAAAGCAGTCGCCCTCCAATGCAAGAGTTGGGGGTTCGAATCCACCAGCAGTCACATGCCGAAGTGTCCCTGGACAAGACACTGAACGTTGCCTCTGATGTTTGTCCCATCAGTGTATGAATGTGATAAAGCCCTGATTACCGGTAGTCTCTTTAGAATGATTTGTTCAATTATCTTTGTAGAGATCTAGTAGAGTGCTGTATGAATGGGTTAATGAGGACACAGATTGTAGTGTAAAGCGCTTTGAGTGTCTTCATAAGATAGAAAGGTGCTATATAAATACAGTCCATTTACCATTATTCTTTGTATAGATCTAGTGCTGTATGAATGGGTAAATGAGGCACAGGTTGTGAAAGGTGCTATATGAGTACAGTTCATTTGATGTCAAGACATTTTAACAGAAGGTGAATGGAGCAAGAACTATTAGGTTTTAAGGGCCAATAAATCTGACATCATCAGCACAGCAATGAAATGAAAGACCATGTTTCTGCAGGATAGACCCCAAGGGGAGCAGATACAGTAAAAACAGGATTCCAAGAATTGAGCCCTGCAGAACCCCACAGGAAAGAGGCACTGAAGCAGATAAACTATTACCAACATTAACTCAAAAGCTCCTGTCACTCAGTTAAGAACAGAACCATTCTAATGCTGCACCTGTCATCCTAACCCAGTGTTCAAACACAGTACAGTATAAGGATACTGTGGTCAATAAAAGCAGCGGTAAGGTCCAGGAGTACAAGGATCGCAAACTGACCACAATCATTTACTAAAAGAATCATGTTTTTTATATGTTTTACTTAGCTTCATCACACGGCTGTCATTCCAACTCGCCGCCTCTTATTGTCCCTCCAGGTACGATGGGAACTCTCTCCTTAGCAGTATCGAATGTTACGACCCGGTCATCGACTCCTGGGAGGTCGTCACGTCGATGGCGACCCAGCGGTGCGACGCAGGCGTCTGTGTTCTTCGGGAGAAGTGACATTCTGCTGGAGGACGGGCAGCTAGACTTTTGTTGAAATGTTGCTAAAACGAAACAACAAAGCAACATGTTTTTGTGCCAGTATGCAAATAAATATTGTTTTTAAAACGGTGCGCCAGTTTGGACTCCGCCCATCGGACTGTACTTGCTGTGGTAAACTTCACCTCCAAGGATCACCTCTTGCATGACTCCGGCGGTGTCTGCGGTTACCTGTGAGATTATTTTTTCAGTTTGTCTTCAAAGTGCAATATATTTTTACTCATCAGAAGAGGATCATGGAGCAGGTTAGACTCCAGCTGCTGCTACGTTGCCTTATGACTGTGGCCTCCATCAACCAGAACGTTCACGTTGCCTCCCATGCTTTCACTACATGTGCACAGTGACGGTGGGCCATTTGCAAACTCATCAATGGGTCAGTGTCCTTTGTGTAAGTCATCCTGTAAATGCTATTTTTAGATGGAAATCAAAAGATTTGATACAAATTCTTTAACTTTCAAGAAGAATATTGTTATAGAAAATGACGCAAATCTACTATTTCATTATTTTGTTTTTCATTTGGGTCAAATTGAGAAATAATGTTAAGAAAATCAGACGCATGTGATATATTGTCTTCTGTCCCCTCAGCATTTAGATTTGGACATGTAGGATGACATCACTGTTGTCTGGGAATTCAATAAAAGCTCTGAGAAAAGACGTCCGATTCAAATCTGATCACTCGAGAGACAAAATGTCTATGGTCCGAATAAGTCATGAAGAGACCCAAAACTTTATGCTTTTAGGACAGACTCTGTTGGACAGAATCTGTCTGTCCAACAGTGTCCCAACACAATTTGTCCAGCAGAATCTGTCCAACACAATCTGTCCCAAAATAGTCTGTCCAGTAGAATCTGCCCAACACAATCTGTCCAACACAATCTGCCTAACACAATCTGCCTAACACAATCTGTCCAACACAATCTGCCCAACACAATCTGCCCAACACAATCTGTCCAACACAATCTGTCCAACACAATCTGTCCAACACAATCTGTCCAACAGAGTCTGTCCAACACAATCTGTCCAACAGATTCTGTCCAACGGAATCTGTCCAACACAATCTGCCCAACACAATCTGCCCAACACAATTTGTCCAACACAATCTGTCCAACACAATCTGCCCAACACAATTTGTCCAACAGTCTGTCCAACACAATCTGTCCAACAGATTATGTCCAACACAATCTGCCCAACACAATCTGCCCAACACAATCTGCCCAACACAATCTGTCCAACTCAATCTGTCCAACTCAATCTGCCCAACACAATCTGTCCAGCAGAAACAGTTCTACGTTACTTTATGCCAACATTTAGTTTTTACTGACAAACGTAACAGATATGCTTTTAATTTATTCATTTATTGTTTTAATTTGGTCCATAAACAATTCAAAGTCAAGATAAAATGTTTATTTTAGTAATAACCGAAGTTGAGTTAATTCTCCTCGGCCGCAGAGTTTATAGACTTTTATTTTGGTACAACAGTATGAAAAACATCTTGGAAAAAAAGATGGAGACATGAATATGTTTTATGTGTCAACCTTTCAAGATGTTTTCTCTCAGCCTTTTTTATATTGATACTGGGTATTTTGTTCGTTTGTTTTAACTCCCAAAGGAGTAATTTGTAATTTCTGTGATTCCGTCTGCCTTAAAAATGTAAAGTTAATATCTGCATCAGAAGCAAAAATGTGTTTATTAGAACTGATAAATTTTGTAAAGTTTATCATTTTAATCTAATAGCATTGTTGCTTTATGTTAAATTTAAACCAGTTAAATGTCAAATAATAAAAAAGTTTCACATTTAGGATTGCATCTAGACTTTTGCCATACAAACCTAAAAAACAAAAAGCTAAATATGATTGATCAAACTGCTAAAGACTATTAACGATCTTTATAACTCAGTTTCTGTGCTGTGGATCAGTGGTTAGAGCAGTTGCCCGCCACTGAGAGTTGAAGGTTCAATTCCACTTGTATGCAGTCGCATGTCTCAGTGTCCCTGGACAAGATGTCATCTCTGATGTGTCCCATATGAATGTGCTGTAAAGTACTGAGTCGTCTGCATAGAGTGATACATTCAGGTTAGTGTGGTTGATGGAGGGAGCAGTGAGTCCACAGGGTGTTGTAAACAGCTTTCAGTTTCCTGGTTGGATAGAAAGGAGCTATTCAAGAACAGTTTACTCATCCTCATGTTAACAGCACTCTGTGTTACTGGACAAGTTTTAAACATTTAGGATGTGCTCAAAGTTTCATGTTTTCACAGAAATTAGAAGAGACCACGTTTCTAATCCAAGTAATTATCCAATGTTTTACAGATAGGAAATTTAACAAAAAATTCTGACACTTTCCTGTCAGGAGGTGTTACATCTTAAACTAAACCAGATGAGCTGAACCCGTTGACACACGTGATGAAAATATTCCTCCAACTCTTGATCTTGTGTCCGTGTAAGGAAGGTTTTTTTAAAACCTTGTTCTAAGTAAAGATTCTGATTGATTTTTGTAATTCTGAAGAAAAGCCAGACTGTTTCTGCCATCTGCAAGTGACAGCAAGCCTGCAGCTCCATTAAAACAACACTGTTTGGGTGAGAAGAGTCTTTTTTTTAAGAGAGTTCCCTCCCTCTGAGCTGGCTCCCTCCTCCTGGAGTCCTGATACGAAGCAGATGCAGCAGATATAAGGAGGACGACGCAGAGCGGGACGACTTACTCCACCTGACACGGAGAAGACCAACAGCTGGATTTGGAGCAACATGGTGAGACAAAATGATTCATATTAGTTAGCATTGTTTTTTAATGAATTGCATGTTTTGGCTTCTTTCTGAATTATCTATAAAAGCTCTTCATCATCAGATGGTGAAGTGTTTGTTGGATGTGTTTAATCTCCTTATGTTAAATTCTTTCCATGCCACTCAGCCATGGAATATCATCTAACGAGGGGTTCCTCCAGAACAAACCAGCCAGACTTTGAACATGTAGGAACAGAGCTGCTGTAGAAAATGACTGATGCAGGAATTATAACTCACTTTTTTAAAGGACTTCACTCGTGTCACTCGGTGGTCACTTCAGTCATCTCAGGCTGCAGGTTCAAGCTCTGATTGTATCGGGACGGGCATCCGGCGGGAAAAAAGGAAGTGCAAAAAATGTTGTGACATTGGCTCGATACGGTGACCCCTGAAGAAGGGAGAAGCCTAAAAAAGAACACCAAGCTGCAGCTTGCACTAACAAAAGTGTCCCATCTTCACAGAGAGAGTGCATCTCCATCCATGTGGGCCAGGCCGGCGTCCAGACGGGAAATGCATGCTGGGAGCTGCTGTGCCTCGAGCATGGCGTCAGTCCTGACGGCATCTTCCTGGACGGTCCCGCCGAGAAGAACTCTCGTGAAGATCCCTTCAACACCTTCTTCAACACAGGGAGCTTCGGGCGACACGTTCCCAGAGCTCTGTTGGTGGACCTGGAGCCCACGGTGATCGGTGAGTGACCCGTTCTCGTCTCAGACAGAACCTTTAGCCCCACACCTGTCCGATTCTTCTCCAGGTAGGTCCATGCACAATGAGGGAGCAGTCCAAGACTGATGGGAACTCTGAGGTCCTGATAAGGAACATTTATCGTACTTCATGATACTACAGCAGCTCATGACTCTCAGCTATTACCACACTGAGGTTTAGCTCAACACATCAAGGTCAAAGTTTCTTTGTCATTCACATCTTGTGATACATGGGGTGGAACAAAACTGTTGTGCGCAGGGTCCCAGTTACATCCAACAAAAGTATAAATTGTAAAGAAAAACAGTAATAAGATCTAAGATATGAAATGAGAAATACGCTAAACTAAGAATACACTAAGCACTAATAGTAAAAAAAATAATAATAATAATTTGCCCAACAACAGCAGCACGAACATGAGTCTGTGAGTAGATGAGGAAGAATGAACACAGCAGCATGAAATAAACCAGCAGCAGATGCTAAACTGACTGAGATGGTTGTTTTAGTGCAGGTACATGTCAGTTCTGACAGCCATCATGAATTATGTTTGCTCCAACAGTTAGTCAACTGTACACGAACATCTAATTATTAATTTCTGAGTTTTTGTAACATTTGCTATGTTGGTCATAAGATATTTTGCTAACAGGCCAACAAACGAGCCTGCACGCTCAGACATGGTGATAACTGTAACTCTATATAAATATGTTGAGAGCTCTGGATCTAATAAAAATGATGTAAAATTATTTTAAAATGCAGTTTAAAGCAAAATAAATAAAACTTTGTGGAAAGCCTTCATTTTCACTGAACTTTGAATATTAAATCTGAAGTTCTCTCCTGCTGTAAACCTCTTCTCTGTAGTCTCTCTGTTCCATGGGGTTGCAGGAACAAAAACGTGACATGCCCCCCCACCCCCACCCACCAGTACACGTCCAACCTGAACCTCAACAGTTCACAGCTGAGTCCCGATCCCGAACCCAAAATGAGGTTCCATGATAAGACCTGGCTTTACCACCAGATGGAGAGTTTCTCAGCTTGACCGCAGCAGAAGTAAGGAGTACTTTCAGAAGGATTTACCCTCACAAAGCAACCGGCCCAGACAACAACAACCCCGGGAAGGTGTTGAAAGAAATTGCCGATCAGCTCTATGAGGTGCTGGCCGACATCTTTAACTCCTCACTTATCCTGGCGACAGTTCCCACCTGCCTGAAGACCGCCACCATCATCCCAGTCTCAAATAGCTCCACAGTGACTGGTCTGAATGACTATCAGCCAGTGGCCCTCATACCGATAGTTTATGTTGGTTGTTTATTAAATTTGTTCTTTTTTTTTTTTACAAAAGAAACACAATACAAGACAATCCCAAAAATGATAACGTACAAAATATAAAAAAATGAAAGGTAGCAGAAAGAAGAATAAATCTTATTATATCTGCCCCTTTTT
>JARVJN010000144.1:6358481-6369155 GCA_031763805.1 Argolebias nigripinnis
TTTTGACTTATGGACAGGTTAAAGATGTGGGTCACAGGGACTGAAATGATATGAGCAGCCAGCCTTAAGAAATAAGGCTAGTATGTACGTATGCATGTATGTATACAGTAAAGACTACAAATTAATACTTTTCTAAAGGTAAAGAAGACTGTTAGATTGAAAATGAGACTGTTATGGAGGGGTGATTGTGATTTACATCTGCTTTTGATGGATAATTGCCTATGCCTGGGTCATAAAGCCCTGTGTGAAGATGATCAGGAAGGAGACATTGATGCACACATGGAGCATTAACATTAGTCTGCTTTCTTAAACACCATATGGTAGACTTAAACCTGTACAGTATCGTGTTCTCGCCTTCTCGAAGTTGCAGAAAAATTCATTCTAGGAAAAAAAAAACAAGCAGACATCACATTCCATTACAGTAACACCCACCTTCAGATTTTTGCAAAGCCTGCAATTAAATAAAATTATATTTTAGAACAGTGTGCCATTAATCCTTCATATTTATAACTAAAGCTTCAGGACTTATCATGACTAATACATTAATGGAAAAAAAATATTTTGCTTTGTTTCAATTTTGGGATCTCCAAGATAATTTTTTTTATTCAGCACTGGCATATTTGGAACAAAAACTGACTGTGAGAAGAAATTGCTTGAAGAGTTACACATTGTGAGATCTTTATTTGGCAATAGAGAGACAGATATATTAAGCAAGTGAGATATTTATTTCTTGTAAAGAAACATTTGCAGTTTGTTCCACGAATAGGCTCAGAAACAGCAATTCATTGTGAATGATTTTACGAGTCTTTTTGGATTATGCTGCTGCTCTGCTCCACTTCAAGATAAAAAGAGACCTGTCACTCAATTGTAGAAATATCAACTCTGAAACAAAATGAGATATAGTAAGGACATATTTTTACCAGCTTGTTTGCAAAATCTTGTAAAATCGAACTTTGATCCAGATATGTTCAAACTGCTTGAGGCAAAAGAAACTTAAGGCTGAGGTAACAGATGAAAGAAATCATTTTAATGTGTGAGTGTGTGTGTGTGTGTGTGTGTGTGTGTGTGTGTGTGTGCGCGTGTGTGTGTGTGTGGGGGGGATACTACATCTGCTCAAAGAAAGGTCTTCTAGACACTTTGTGGGGGTACACAAAGACCATTGGGTTTACCTGTAGAACAACGTGTGTCTCTGTGTCCTCGCTCCTCCTTCCTCCTGAGACAGGATACTATTGATCTCCTCCGTCTGGAGACCGAGCGTGTTCAGGAGCTGCACATTAAAACCTCGTGGCAGGCAGCGCAGAATTACCGGTAATGCCATTAAAGCTGTTGGTGCTCACTGGTCCCGCTCCCACACCGGCGTGTGTGTGTGCACATTAAGAGGATTTCAGCTGAGCTGTAAACTCAGCAGTGATCTGTCACTGATACTCAGGTGAGCTACCTGAGCTGCACGTCCTCTCACACGATCACATGTCGCATGGGGTTGTGTCACGGACTGAGTGATGATGAAGCCACTAGCTGTGAGTCTTTGACCCTCACACACGCTCTGTTTTTTAGTCTCATTGTGTACCAGAGCAGGTTTGTGTGGAGGGAACCAGAACACAAAGAGAGTTATTGGATTTCTCTTGGGGTTCAGTGAGCGTGTCCACACGAGCCTCCTCTGACCTTCCTCCTCAAGGCCATCACAGAGACATTTGTATTGTTCTTCTTCTCCCTGATATTTGATCAGTGCCCCCCATCATGGAGGTAAAGAGGGATTGGAACTATCCTCCGTGCATCCATCCGTCTGTGCATGTTGTGAGCCCGATAACTTAAAACATAAGTGGGTACTGAGTGACTCCCATTTTGGTGTTCAGGTTTGGTTTATTTATCATATGCAAATCAACACAAGGTCAACAAAGCAATGAAATGCTCAAGATGACAAGAACCGTCTCGACTCGCCAAAAAATAAAAAACAACCAAAACACAAAAAGCAAAACAAGAAATACCAAACCATTCAATAAAAATACAAAAACAAGGCACCAAAAGTGGAACAGAAATTCATTTACAGCAGCGTGGTCTTATTGGCAGTGTGGTCTTGTTAGCAGGTCCCGTTAGCAGCATGATGGTAATAACGACCGTGGCAGCTGCCTCCCAGACTGCCGTTCAGAACCGGGTCCAGCCGACACACAACATCCAAGGTTTCCCCGCGGAGCCGAACGGGTCCATAGAGTTTGGTCCGTGCAGGCAGTATATATATACTAAAACTACTACTTACTACTTGTACTACTATCCTTACGTTGCAGTTTTTCACTTATTATGGGGCTTCGGTACAGATCACTTGAGATAAACGAGGGACTACTTTATATGAGAATAAAAATAACCTCATGTTCTTCAGCTAAACTAAGTGGACTAAGGCTCAGTGCTGAGCACTGTTGCCTCACAGCAAGATGGTCCTGAGTTTAATCCCAGGTTGACCTGGGGTCTTTCTATGTGGACTTTGCATGTTCTTCTCGTGCTTGCGTGGGTTTTCTCCGGGTACTCCGGTTTCCTCCCACAAACCAAAAACATACATGTTAGGCTGCCTTCAGGCCCAGGCCTCCCTCGCAAAAGAGATCTGTCATCTCAATGGATTTGCCTGATTAAATAAAAATAAAATAAAATAATGAAAAGTACTAATTTCTATTGAGTGGTGTAGCCCTACAGCTATAAGTAGTGATGACTTCATGAGATTCTTTATGAATAAAATTATTTCAATTAGGGAGAAATTTCAAACCATCCTTCCTACTATTGCCTCTGATTTCCTCTCAGATGAGACAGCTTTAGAAACATTACTAGAATGTGATTTCTGTTTGGACTGTTTTTGTCTTGTTGAGCTCTGGATTGTCAAAAATAATAGCTTCATCCAAGCCATCAACATGTCAGCTGGATCCCATGCCAACCAGGCTGTTTAAAGATGTATTTCCCTTAATTAGTATGCACATTTTGGATCTGTTTAATTTGTCTCTAATGAATGGTTACGGTACCACAGCGCTTTAAGATTGCTGTAATTAAACCTTTACTTAAGAAACAATCTTGATTTGTTAATTCTGGCCAATTATAGACATATATCTAAACTAATCACAAAAATTCTAGAGAAAATAGTTGCAGGTGAGTTGTGTGAACATCTGCAAAGAAATAATCTGTTAGAAGAGTTTCAGTAATGGATTAGAGCTCATCGTAGCACAGAGACAGCACTGGTGAAAGTTACTAATATTCTCATGGCCTCAGACAGTGGACTTGTGTCTATACTGGTCCTGTTAGATCTCAATGCTGCATTTGATACAGTTGATCACAATATTTTACTACAGAGACTTGAATATGATATTAGGATTACAGGAACAGCTCTAGAATGGTTTAAATTACTGTATATTTATTTGATAGATTCCAATTTGTAAATGAAAATAATCTTCATACACCAAAGTTAGTCACAGAGTTCCTCAGGGTTCAGTGCTTGGACCAACTCTCTTTGCCATATATTGCTTCCATTAGATAAAGTTGTTAATGTAATCCAGTCCAAAATAATTGTATTTTGTTCTAATGTGAGGTTTAGGAATGCATTTTTGTTTTGAAGGAATTTTTGCCACATTTTATTTTATTTTGAAGGGCTCCTGTTTGGAAAATGAGGTGATGTGGTTCCTAACAATTTTACTGATCTCTCATTGGTATTTATCCAGGAGGTGGGCAGAGATAAGAGGGTATTAGAAAAATGAGTTTCAGCTGGACAGTCTGGGGGACAAAACCTGTGGTGCAGTTTGTACAAACAGGCGTTAAGTTTTAGACGTTCATATCAACAGTCTTTGTACATATATAAATTCTACCTTGGATTTTTTGAACTACTGTGACTATTTCAACATGGAACTTGCAGTACAGTACTCGTGAGTTTATGTTTTATAGCTCACTAACACATTAGCATTCATTAGCAAAGTGAATAGACGTTGAGTACAGTGTGGCTAACCCAGCTAACATGAAGAGACTTACCAAACTCCTGAAGTTAAGTACAGTACAAATGATGAGCCTAAACTGAGAGTTAGACGTGACTGAGTTGGAGCACTGCATCTTCACTGGACCTTTCTGCTGCCTCTTGTTTCTGGTGGACTGAGAGATGGGTAAAGGAGTTGAGAACATCCCCCACCATCTTTCCTTCAACTGGGACTGACAGGTGAAGTTCCAGATTATCTAGACCTTGGAGTAAGGTACCACATTCCCTCAGACCTGCAACAGGGGTTATTTTGTTTGAACTAATTTGTCTATATGCTGGCTTAGGTGTATGTTAGAGGGTGGGCCCACTTTATTGGGTGTAATACCATAATAAGAAACTGAAATACTTTATTATGGACTGAAAATATTTAAAATTACTGTGAATGTTTTTGTTCTTTTGTTTGAATTTAATATAAGTTCTTAAAGCTCAAAACATTAGTCCTGTGTTTTTGGTTATTTAGCATAAATAAGTTTGAGTTGAAGGGTTTTAACAAGCTCAGGGGCCCTTACCCCTTTAGAGGGGTATAGGTGGGCTACATTAAACAGCATGGGATAATTTTTCATTGTGCTGATGATACACAATTATATTTGTCCATGAATCCAATCAGCTACTTGGACTACAAGCATGTCTTAAAGACATAAAAACCTGGATGACGCAAAATTTTCTGCTTTTAAACTCGGACAAGACTGAGGTTTTGGTTTTTGGACCTGTGCATCTTAGGAATAAAATGTTCAGTCTTTCACCCTCCTTGGATGGCATTAATCTGGCCTCCAGTTCTAAAGTTAAAAACCTTGTTGTTATTTTTGATCAGGACATGTCTTTTATCCCCCACATTAAATAAAAACGTTACCAGAACCACCTTCTTCCACCTGCGTAATATCACTAACATTTTAAACATCCTGTCTAAAAATGATGCAGAAAAACTGGTTCATGTATTTATCATATCTAGACTGGACTATTGCAATGGTTTGATACCTGAGTGTCCAAAAACTTCTTTAAAAAGTCTTCAGCTGATCCAAAATGCTGCTGCCAGAGTTTTAATGAGTTGATAGGAGAGATCATATCTCTCCAGTTTTAGCTTCTCTCCATTGGCTCCCTGTCAAGTCCAGAATGTAATTCAAAATCTTACTTCTAACCTACAAAACTCTCATCAACCTAGCTCTATCTTATATTACAGATCTTATTGTTCCATATTTTCCTAATAGAGCACTTCACTCAGACTTCAGGCTTACTTGCAGAGCAGAATGGGAGGAAGATCTTTCAGTTCTCAGGCTCCTCTCTTGCGGAACCAACTTCCAGTTTCTGTCCATGAGGCTGACACATTGTCCAGTTTAAAGACTGGACTCAAGACTTTCCTTTTTGATAAATCCTATAGTTAGGGTTGGCTTGTTATGCTGCCATAGGCTTAGACTACTGGAGGACTAATTGACCTCATTTCATCAAATGAATAGTTACAAATGCATACAAATTAATACAGTAGTTTGTATTTGTATTTATTCTTTCTTAACATTTGCTTTTTGTCTTTCCTTCTGGAGAAAAAACCTGATGGCCTCCATCTTGGACCTGCCATTGTGATTGTGTGTTCATTTCTCCATCATGTCCTCTCTGGCCCAGCTGGCCAAAGCTTGTCCTGAGCCTGGTTCTGCTGGAGGTTTCCTCATCACTTGCATCTCTGCTCACTTAGGAGACTGTGACGAAGTGAAAACTCAAAGCAATCTGCTGGCTCCTTATAGATAATATTGTTATTAACCGATTTTTATACGCACTGTATGTTTCTGTTCAGTGTCCTGAGACAACACTATATAAATAAACTTGTACACACTGTGTGTGTAGTAGTTGCTGCTACAAGAGACTTGTTTGATCTTCTTCACAGTTCCTCTTCACTGTCTCTGCTCTTGTTTCTAGCTGGATTTGAAGAAGCGAGGCTGCAGACATGTTCTTCATTCCTCTCTCTGATGTCTGGAATAAAATTATAACCTCAGAGCTGCTTCACTTTTAGTCTAATCTAAATCCCACAAGAGGAAGTAACCATCAGGAAGTGACGGCTCCTAGAGTTTCAAAAATAAAACCTGCTTTGATGTTCAGAAGTTTCTGAAGGTTGAAAGATTCCTCCTTTTTCCTCGCCTCTCCTAACAGAAGTGTCTGAATCCTGCCCTCAGGTATGTCCACGCCTTGTATTTGGGGGTGCAGAGCCGCTGGCATGGAGACCCCGAGCGCCGTTACTTCTACCGCCGCATGATGTTTGAGAATGCAGATATCAGCATGCTGCGTCTGCTCGAGTCCTTTCTGAAGAGCGCTCCTCAGCTGGTGCTGCAGCTCAGCATCATGATCAACAGCGGCCAGGTGCTGCCCCTTCAGGGTGAGTGTCCCGAGGTCATCAGCAGGTCAACACAGGTTGTATTCTGGAGTGGACTCTCCTCAAACAGGAGATGAGGACATCTTAAGTAGAGGAAAAAGTAGTATAAGAATGGAACATTTAGCAGTTTCCAGACTTTACTCCGTATTCTGCTTAAAAGATTAAGCTCAAACAATAGTTTTTATTTTAATTGTAAAAAGAAGAACATAGTCGTAGTTTTAGTTTATGTTTTGAAACATTTTGTGAGTCGAGCATAGTTTATTGATGTACTCTATCATATACATAAAAAGTAACTTGTCATTACATTCATCACTGTACGTTTCCATACAATGGTGAAATAAGTTCTCTGCATTTAACACATCACACCTGGGATGCATCCAGGTGGAGCAGTGGGCAGCTATGTAAGCGCCCGGGGAGCAATTAGGGATTAGGTGTCTTGCTCAAGGACACCACAACATGTGGGCATGGCTGGGGGTCAAACTGGGAGGCTGCCCTGCCTCTACCTAATCTCGTCTCCAGTAGAAGTCCAGTTAAGTCCAATTGAAAAAGAGCACAGGTAAACAAACAGTTAAAAAGCATTTCTGACATTTCGTTTCACCGCCAGAAACTTATGAACGCACAGAACGTTTAGAAACCATAACTCAGTTAGTAACGTTAGAAGTTTAGATGAAAAAGAGCGAAGGTAAACAGACGGAAACAGCCAGTCTGTGGCTGAGGAAACCGAGCTGACGGTTACTGATTCAATCTGCGTCCAACGCTCTGTTTCTGAAAGAGACATGTCCTCACATTGTTTACACTTTCTTGCAAATCTCACATTGTAAAGTCAAATTTTCTTTAAAAAAAAAAAAGTCCATGTGACATGAATAAAATTTTACGTTTGAAAGGCTGGTTCAGCAGTCATGACTTCGCATTGCAAAAATACTGTTTGGCAGAGAACGGCGCCCAGAGCCACTACAGTACAGCACAGCATTGATTTGAGGGAAATGTAGTCCATCTGAGTGGCAGTTACAGTACAGTGGAGGCTGAATGGAAGAAAACTACAAAATGGCGGCGCTTGTCTGAATTATACAGGGAGTCTGCGACTTACGAATGAGTTCCGGACCTACGGGCCGTTCGTAACCGGCCGCGCGGCCAGTCGGGTCTGGGCCGCTTTAGCATTTGAGCCCCCGTTAGCTCAAGGTGTCGTCCCTCCAAAAGGCATTTTAGCCCCCGTTAGCTCTGTGCCGTTCCTCCAAAAAGGCTGTGCAGCTGTTTATCCACGTTTTAGCATGTTACCTCTGTGTCTATCAAACATCTGAGGCTGCCAGGCAGACATGGATGCGAGCTCCCGACCCCAGCAGGCGTCTCGGACCACCGCTCGTCGGGTCCGTTAGCATTAGCATGTTAGCTCGTGGTTCCTCCACTACATCTTGCTGTCTGCTGCTTCATGCGTTCCACAATGTCTTTGTCCTTGGTCTATCTGTCCCTACGCAAAGCCGCCATTCAGCTGCAGCGCATGTGTCCGTGCGGAGCAACCTCTGAACCAACACGGTTTGGCTGTCGAAGCTGGAGCTGACTGAAGCTAAGAAACATAGCGGCCGGAAACTGTCGGAAACTACCGGAAACTGCGTAATTTGGTTTAAAAATAATAAAAATTATAATTTTAATAATAATACTTTATTTATAAAGCCATTTAAAACAACCACAGCTGCAACAAAGTGCTGTACACATGAAATAAAGGACATTTAAACAAAAATTTTTTTAAAATTTCATATTAATTATGATGCGTTCGTAAGTCCAAATTGCCGTAACTCGAGGACCACCTATTATTATTCTGTAAATAAAAGTTACACTGCAGCCCAAACCACATGGCGTACTGAGAGGATAATTGCATGGTGCTATGGCCTGCATGGGTGGCACAGAAAAATACTCTGCCATAGTTATCTATAGGGGGCGCCATGTTTGTATTTGGTCCTCTAACTTCTAAACCATAGTTTGCTAAAATGATTTATAGCTTCACAATCCCTGGTCTCTACTGAGTCACATGGTAAATAAAGGCCACGCCCATTTCCATCCAGTATTTTCACTGCTTTACAAACTTTACGAAAACAACTTTTGACTTTATCGCAAAGGTTTTGAAGTTCAGTCGCCCTCGGACTCACCGTCCAAAATTAGATATCATGCTGAATGTAAGTCTTCAAGAATCATTTTGTTTTGCTTTTTTTCCCAGCCACTTTTAGTGTCTAGCTAGCATTTTGTTAATTCGTTTTTAATGTAATTTTTAAATTACCATTCTGCAACTTTTGGCTACTGTTCTGCTACCTAAATTTTATAATTAGCCTTTTGCTACTTTTAGCTAATGCTCGGCCACTTTTAGCTTTCAGTTAATCTTTTGCTTCTTTTAGCTATAGCCTTATCACTGCTTTTAGCTAACTTTATTTTAAGGTAGTGTTTTACTAGTTTGAGATTTTATCCACCTTTTAGCTACATTTCTACCACTTTTAGCATCTAGCTAGCATTTAGTTAATTTATTTTCAAATTACCATTCTGCAACTTTTGGTTCTGCTACCTAAACATTATAATTAGCTTTTTGCTACTTTTAGCTTTTAACTATTGTTCTGCCGCTTTTAGCTTTCAGCGAGTCTTTTGCTACTTTTAGCTAACCTTATTGCTGCTTTTATCTTTTAGCTAACTTTTTACATTTTAATGTAGTGTTTCTAGTTTAACCTTTAATCCACCATTTAGCTACCTTTAGCTACCATTCTGCACTTTTAGTTGCTATTTAGACTTTTACTACTTAATCATTACTTTAACCTTGTAGCTATCCTTTGGCTACTATAGCTAGCCTTTGTAAGTTAAATTTTTTGCTAACCTTTTACTGTTTTTAGCTGGTGTTTTGCTACTTTTAGCTTTCACGTGTTGCAATTTTTCAATAAATAAACATAAAAATGGAGAAGCTCTTATAGTTGCATAAGCAAAACTTTTTTTTCATCTTTGCATGATTTAGGATTTCTGTCACTGAATAGTTAAATTATTTTTGTATTTTATTTCGTTGCACACTAAATGTGTTGGAAAGGTTTGCTCGAGCTAAAATGAACAAAACTTTCTCTGATGAGGACAAGGCTGCATATTTTTCTCCCAAACTGAACAAATTGTTCTGCTTCATTGGTGCGTTCACAGATGTCCGACTTACATGTGTACACTAAAACCGCCCCAAACCACCACAAACTGATGAATTTTAATATGTGAGCTTAAAACAAGGCCAGAGTGGAGATTCTCCAGAACAACTTTCAGGACAGTTCCTGTTCCTCTTAAACCCTATAGTGAACATTCCTAAAGATGGCACGACACCTTGTTTACAATTCTGTTTTTGTTGATGCAGCACAAACTGCTCTTCTTTTGGAGGCGCAAATGGCACCATGCACACAGAAATTTACCTAAATGTTTTTAATAATACTACAGTATTATTATTATTATTATACATAATCCTTTTTTATCAGACAGTAAAATTTTTGAAAGTCGTTCTGTTTTATGATGCGTCTCCTATAAGCCTGTATCTCACTGAGACAGTTGGAGACACTAAATTTTGAGCTTAAATCTCCTTGAAATGATAATTATCATACATGCTACTGTCCACTTTAAGCTTGGTTGTTGCTATTTTCGAAGCTTTTTCCACATTTTTAAACGTGCATGCTTTTCCCATCAGATTGCATATGGTCTATTTTTTCTATTATTGCTTTATTTCTAGTAAAATACTTTTTAAAAAATTGTTTCATTATTTTTATTTTTTACATTTTACAACTCCTGGGATCCTCAAGCTGCAAAAAAGAAAAAAGACTTCCAACTTGTTGCTGGGTGAAAGACTCGGTGGTGCGAGCATCCAAATCCCTCATCTAATTAATGTTTACACAACTGCAGGTAATGAAGTTCATGCTCGTCCATGTTGAAATTGGTCAAGTGGCTCGGGGAAGCCCATCTGAGTCGACAGTCTCCCGTGTGGGTGCATGTACGTATATCTATATAAATACACAGACCAGTGAACTGGACGCATCAGGAGGGATTGAGTGGAAAGTAGAAAGAAAAAGAAACAACTAATTACAAAACACTGATCTGGGAGCAAATCAGTAATGAAATTATAAGATCTCAGAATACTTGATTTATAAAACAAACTTCTGGTTTTGATCCATGAGTATTTGCCAATCTCTTTTTGTCTCATGAAGTGGTAAATACGAAAATGTTGAAACAAAAATGTACAAAGTAAAAAAAACTGAAAGTTATGCACCATAACTCATGTTCCCTGAAGGAAGGGAACAAGGTGCAACACTATTGCTATGGGAATTGC
>JARVJN010000144.1:6506063-6517853 GCA_031763805.1 Argolebias nigripinnis
TTGGCCCTGTCTAGCGCCCAGTCTTTGGGCCAATCGTTTGGTCAGTCGTTGGTCCAGCTTATGGTCCAGCTTTTGGTCCAATCTTTGGTCCAATCTTTGGTCCAGTCTTTGGCCCAATCTTTGGCCCAGTCTTTGGTCCAGTCTTTGATCCAGTCTTTGGTCCAGACTTTGGTCCAGCCTTTGGTTCAGTCATTGGTTCAGTCTTTGGTCCAGCTTTTGGTCCAGTCTTTGGTCCAGTCTCTGGCCCAATCTTTGGCCCTGTCATTGGCCCAGTCTTTGGTCCAGTCTTTTGTCCATACTTTGGTTCCGTCTTTGGTTGAATCTTTGGTCCTGCCTTTGGTCCAGTCTTTGATCCAGTCTTTGATCCAGTCTGTGGTCCAGTCTTTGGTCTAGTCTTTGGTTCATTCTTTGATCTAGTCTTTGGTTCAGTTGTTGATCCAGTCTTTGGTCCAGACTTTGGTCTAGTCTTTGGTCCAATCTTTGGTCCAGTCTTTGGCCCAGTCTTTGGCCCAGTCTTTGGCCCAGTCTTTGGTCCAATCTTTGGTCCAGACTTTGGTCCAGACTTTGGCCTAGTCTTTGGTCCAGTCTTTGGTCCAGACTTTGGTTCAGTCTTTGGTTCAGTCTTTGGTCCAGCTTTTGGTCCAGTCTTTGGTTCAGACTTCTGTTCAGTCTTTGGTTGAGACATTGGTCCTGCCTTTTGTCCAGTCTTTGGTTGAATCTTTGGTCCTGCCTTTTGTCCAGTCTTTGGTCCAATCTTTGGTTCTGTCTTAAGTCCAAACTTTGATTAAATCTTTGGTCTAGTCGTTGGTCCAGTCTTTGGTTCAGTCTTGAGCCAGTCTTTGGTTCAGTCTTTGGTCCAGTCTATGGCCCAGTCTGTCTTTGGCCCTGTCATTGGCCCAGTCTTTGGCCTTGTCATTGGCCCAGTCTTTGGCCCTGTCATTGGCCCAGTCTTTGGTCCAGTCTTTGGTTCAGTCGTTGGTCCAGCTTTTGGTCCAGTCTTTGGTCCAGTCTTGGCCCAATCTTTGGCCCTGTCATTGGTCCAGTCTTTGGTCCAGTCTT
Organism: Argolebias nigripinnis; assembly: GCA_031763805.1. Classification (NCBI taxonomy): domain Eukaryota; kingdom Metazoa; phylum Chordata; class Actinopteri; order Cyprinodontiformes; family Rivulidae; genus Argolebias; species Argolebias nigripinnis. The sequence continues at coordinate 6,507,123 of JARVJN010000144.1, forward strand.
TTGTCCAGACTTTGGTTCTATCTTTGGTTCAGTCTTTGGTCCAGCTTTTGGTCCAGACTTTGGTCCAGCCTTTGGTCCAGCCGTTGGTTCAGTCATTGGTTCAGTCTTTGGTCCAGCTTTTGGTCCAGTCTTTGGCCCAATCTTTGGCCCTGTCATTGGCCCAGTCTTTGGTCCAGTTTTTTGTCCATACTTTGGTTCCGTCTTTGGTTCAGTCTTTGGTCCAGCTTTTGGTCCAGTCTTTGGTCTAGTCTTTGGTTGAGACTTTGGTCCTGCCTTTGGTCCAGTCTTGGATCCAGTCTTTGGTTCAGTCTTTGGTCCAAACTTTGGTCCCGTCATTAGTCCAATCTTTGATTCAATCTTTGGTCTAGTCATTGGTCCAATCTTTGATCCAGTCTTTGGTTCAATCTTTGGTCCTGCCTTTGGTCCAGCCTTTGGGCCAGTCTTTGGTTCAGATTTTGGTCCAGCCTTTGTTCTGGTCTTTGGTTCAGTCTTTGGTTCAATTTTTGGTCCAGCTTTTGGCCTAGTCTTTGTTTCAGTTTTTTATCCAGTCTTTGGTTCAGGCTTTGGCCCATTCATTGGTCCGGTCTTTGGTCCAGTCTTTGGTCCAGACTTTTGCCCAGTCTTTGGTAGTCTGTGGTCCAGTCTTTGGTTTAGTCTTTTGCCCAGTCCCTGGTCCAGTCTTTGGTCCTGTCATTGGTCCAGACTTTGATCCAGCCTTCAGTCCAGCCTTGATTCTATTTTGGCCCAGTTTTTGTTTCAGTTTTTGGCCCAGTCTTTGGTCCACTTATGGACACGGCAGAAATCAAGAAAGCCAACCTCTAATGTGTGAGTCTTACTGAGTCTGTGACCAGTGATTACTAAATCTTTATACTTTATACTCCAAAAAATATTTCCATATCATACATTTAATATAATAATTTTTCATAAAGCACATTTATTTCTTCAGCCATGCTTTGCATCTTGGTTGTATATTACCCATAACAGCCACGTTTTGTGACCTGAGTTGACTTTGGCTCATCTTCAACTTGTCTTTTAGACACATAGCTAAATGAGTTTGAAGCTAAGGAGTGCTGGACTCCAGACTGAGAAGGATCAAAAGTCAAACATGTTAAACATGTTAAATTACTACTCTTTTTTTTAAATTTGACTAATTGAAATTCTTCTCTAATTCAAAGTATAAAAGGTGTTCTGATGTTTCTGGACCTTAGGTGCATTTAAATTTTTACACAACAGACTTATGTCCTGATTTATTGATCCTTTTGAATACATATACTGTAAATATGTTCCATGATTTCAGATAGCCATCAACGTTAATTATTACAAACAGAAAGCAGGTTTCCAGCTCCAAGAATCTGGCTCATGATTACAGAGATTTAGTGTCAACATTTTGTTCATCCAAAACAATGTCCAAATATCTAGTAAACTCATTCAATGTCCTTCTGCCTTTCCTGACTGTTTGCATGTTATTTTCTCTGGTTTGCTGTTTTAGATGCCGCACCTGCAGCAACCTGTGACTGGATCCAGCCTCACGCACACTGAGGGTGAGACAGGTTGCTTTAGGGTTAACCCTTACACTGTTGACATGAATCAAGAGGACCCTCACCTGACAGACTTTACTCACCGCCTTGTAGGTCTTCTTCTGGCCAGCATGTTTGGGTGCTCTGCCTGGATCAGCGCCCATCTCCACATGCATTGCGTAGATGATGTCGAAGAAGTCTTCGACTACAGCCACACGCTTCAGGGACGAGTTGTCCTGGGCTGAGCCCCCGTCCGAACACTGAAACACAGACACGCACTCAGTTCAGCTCACGGCAAGACCTCTGGCTGTGTGTGCCCTTTAAGATCATGAACACAGAGGTCATAGGTTCATGTGACTGTAAGATAAGATAGAACTTTATCAATCCAGCAAGAAATTTTAAAATGACTGAAATTGTAAATGGAAATAAGATAGTGAGCACACAGAGGTCATAGGTCGTGTGATTGTGATGGTAAAACACGGTGTGATATCGCCACCACCCTGCAGTCATAGTGTTTCTCCTGTGTCCTTAAGATTGTGAACACAGAGGTCAAAGGTTGTGTGATTATGACGGTAAAACATGGCGTAGTGTCCCCACCAACCTGCAGTCATTGGGTGTGTCCTTTAAGAGTGTGTGAACACAGAGAGGTCAGAGGTCGTATGATCGGTAAAACACGGCATAGTGAGTCCACCATCCTGCAGTCATGGGGTTTTTCCTGGCTGGGTGTGCAGCCATCACTTCATGTTTAAAAATAACACTCCATGAGACCAGCAGTCCCTCCTACCACCACCTCTGGCAGCCATTCTGCCTCCGATACTACTGACCCTGTCGCCATAGAAACTGCCACCGATTTCTCCCGGGCAGGTGTGCTGGGTGAGGGTCATGTGACCACCATAGAAGAAGGATCGCCAGGACAACCGACAACCGACTCCTTCCACAGCACCACATGGGGCTTCATGTTTTCCTCTAAACCGCTCTTTAGTCGACACATGGCTGCCGTGCCACAGTTTCCTCTGAGCAACAGATAGAAACGGACCGGGACGTCTACATTTACTATTTGTTGTTCAGGAAGAACAGCTCTGGGATTCTCTGTCTCCTATTCAAGTCCCGAGTTGAAAAAAGTTGATCTGAGACCTCGCAGCAGTTTTTTTTTCTCCACTTGCCTCAAACTGCCTCCCTCCTCCTGCCTCTTCATCCCGTCCCATCCTCATCCTCCGCCAACCCCCTCTCCTCCTCCTCCTCTCCTCTCTCCTTGCTCCTGCTCTCCCAAGTGCGAGGTAATGATCGTTACCATGGCAACTAAAACCAGCTCACAGAGCGGGTTTGTTTTAATCCGGCCCTCACTTGCTTTCCTCCCCTCAGTACCACAGTTGTTGCCCCCCTCCCTACTTGTCAGCACGGGCTACATGTAACAATAATAAATGAAATAACAGCGCTCCACCTCCCCATCATCACACTCCAAGGTATCATCATCTTCTCTGACATCACCGCGCTGAAGCCGCTGCTGCTGCTGAAGCTGCAGCTGCGCGGGACAATGGTGTCAGGTCCATTCACGCTGGATTTGGATAATCTCATACAACTGTGGGGTGTGTGTGGTGCACCCACATCACCGCTGCCTCCACAGACTATCTGTCACACACAGGATGTTCAGCTGGGAGCGTTTCCTCTGACCTCAATCGATTCGTAATGCTGTCGACCTGTCAGAGAAGCCGGAGAACATTTCATCTGTTAAATGTTTTCATGAAAGTGTAGGAATGATCCAGTGGTTTTTTTGTCTGGACCCAACCATGACTCTGACTCTGTGATGAAGCTGGACCATTTCTTAGTGTGAGTTGTTAAATCACCGCAGCTCAACCTCCTCTGGACTCTGTGAATGAATGAAAGCAGCTCGGAGGCCTTCTGACGGCCTCGTGCACCTCGCGCTCTTTGTTTCCAAACTACAGATCGACAGAGAGTTCACCTGAAAACTCCGTGCGCTTTTTAATGCGTGTGTGTGTGTGTTTCAGAGCTGCAGCACCTCCGAGGAGACCAGATGTTGGGCGGCACCACCTCCTCAGCTGCACCAGACATCAGCAGGAGCAACTGCTGCCCTCCTTCTCCTTTCTCCAGCTTCCCAATCCCGCAGGACTTTGCTCTCCCCAGCCACTGTACAGCCAGCCTCCCATTCCCTGCGCCCCCCACCCACCCCTCCACCTCCCTGTCCCGCACCAAACCGCTCTGTTGCTAGGAGACTGGAGGGGTGAGTCGACTGCCCCCACCCCCGCTGGCTGTCTCTCTCACACACATATTGTAGCAGAGAGCTGCTGATGGGGGAGAGGAGCACACACACAGGTCAGGAGGAGGGAGAGGAGGAAGTGGGGATTGGGGGGTCATACAAGGAGCAGCTGGGTCACAAAGGCAGGGATAGAAACGAGCCGTGTCACAAGTAGAAGGTCTGAAATGCAGAAATGAAACTAGCCAACCAGCAAAACACACAGGGGTTTACACTCCCTAAGTAGCTTCAGTAGCTGTGATGGGTGGGGGTGGGGGGTGGGGGGTGTAAAGATGGCTGTATCAACAATACTCATGACTCAGATTATCTCACTGCAGATGTGACTCCGGGTCATCTTTAAAGTCCCGTCCGCTCTGTAAACCTGTCCACCAGCTAATGAACACAAAAATGGACGGGTTTCTTCTGCAGGTGTGTGTGTGTGCACATGTGTGTGCAGGATAAAGGTTTTTAAGAAACAAAGTTCTCTTTTGCAAGAAGCCAGTATTGGTCGGTATAAGCTGCATTTTGTCCACCAGCTTTCATGCCAGAGTTTTATAAGATCATCGACTTTTTTACCCACTTCTCCTTTCCAAGCTGCAGAGAGCTGGTGTCAATATCCAGCAGTCCCTGAGAGAAAGGAACACCTGGACAGGTCTTCAGTCCATCACAGGGACACTGGACAGGTCTCCAGTCCATCACAGAGACACCTGGACAGGACTCCAGTGCATTACAGGGACACCTGGACAGGACTCCAGTCCATCACAGGGACACTGGACAGGTCTACAGTCCATCACAGGGACACTGGACAGGTCTACATTCCATCACAGGGACACTGGACAGGACTCCAGTCCTTTACAGGGACACCCTGGACAGTCTCCCGTCCATCCCAGGGACACTGGACAGGACTCCAGTCAGTCCATCACAGGGACACCTGGACAGGTAAAAGGTAAATGGACTGTATAGCACCTTTCTATCTTAAGACACTCAAAGCACGTTACACTACAATCTGTGCCTTTATTTACCTATTCATACAACACACTACTAGATCTCTACAAAGCCAATCAAACCAATCATTCTAAAGAGACTAATCAGAGCTTTAGATCACATTCATACACCGATGGGACACATATCGGAGGCAACGAGGTTCAGTTTCTTGCCCAGGGACACTTGGGCATGTGACTGCTGGTGGATTCGAACCCCCAACTCTCCCATTGGAGGATGACTGCTCTAACCTCTCAGCCACAGGCAGCCGCCCTAAAGGTCTACTGTCCATCACAGGAACACCTGGACAGGTCAGTCCATCACAGAGACAAACAAGACAAACAACCACTCACTCTCAACTAGGGACAATTTAGAGTTACTAATCAGCCTAACATGCATGTTTTTGGTCTGTGGGAGGAAACCGGCGTACCCAGGAAACCCAAGCAGCATGGACAGAACATGCAAATTCCACAAAGGTCCCCGGTAAGGACTTAAATCTGCTACAATCACACTTTGAGGCGTCAACTCTGACGGTCTTGCAGTTAAAAAACAAAACTACTGGATTTCTGTTCTGTAGTTAAAGTTAAAGATGTTTCAGTCAAACCTTTAAAAAAAACACTTAATATCAAATTTGTGAGATCTGTTAGCACTCATATCATGTGTTGGGAGTGACTTTCAGCTATTACCACATCAAATTTGGCCTTAATCTCTGTGAAAACCTGACGTACAGCCATGTTTTGTGGTTCGTTAGCCATGTCAGACATCTTGATTTGAAGTGACTCTGAAAGTTAATGACCTAAAGTTTAGACATCCAGTGATTAATTGATAATGGCCCCTACGCAACCAAAAATCCTAAACCCCATCTGCTGGTGCTGCATAAAAAATAAAATAGTTAAGGTGTATTAAAATAATCAGGAAGTAATCAAATGAATGATCCTAGCTATGCTGTCTGGAGCAAGTGTAATTGTCCCTGGTAGAGTCGCTCAAGACAGATTGGTTCTAGGTGACAGGCCAGACAAAAAGTAATTCCAAAGTCTTATATGGACAAAATAAAACAAGGAACTTAGTGTGCCTTGTTTGGACATGGGTTATCAGGGCCCCACCCTGAAGCCAGCCTTGGGGGAAAGGCTAGTTAGCGAGCACCTGGTGACCGGGTCTCTACCCATGAGGCCCGGTCAGGCTCAGCCCAAATGATCAACGTGGGTTTGCCTTCCTGTGGGCCCACCACATGCAGAACGGGCCATACAAGTCGAGGGCATACCATGGGCAGTTGTCCAAGGTGGGGATCTTGGCGTTCTGACCCTGGCTTATCAAAGTTGGCTCTTGGGCCATGGAATGTAACTCTCTGGCAGGGAAGGAGCCTGAGCTTGTACGTGAGGTTGAGAGGTACTGAATAGATATAGTTGAGCTCACCTGGATGCATAGCATGGGCTTTGGAACCCATCTCCTTGAGAGGGGCTGGACTTTATTCCACGCTGGAGTTGCCCATGGTGAGAGGCGCCGAGCTGGTGTGGGTCTACTTTTAGCCCCGTGACTTGGTGCTTGTGTGTTGGAGTTTTCCCCAGTAGATGAGAGGGTAGCTTCCTTGTTCCTTTGGGTGGAGGGATGGTTGTTTGTGTCTTCATGCCAAATGGCAGTTCAGAATATTCAGTCCTTCTTAGAGTCCTTGGTGGCGGTGCTGGAAGGTGCACCAGCTGGGGACTCCTTTATTCGGTTGGGGGGCTTCACTGTCCATGTGAGTAATGACTGTGTGACCTGGAGGGCCGTGATTGGGAAGAATGACCTCTCTGATCTGAACTCAAGTGGTGTTCTGTTGTTGGACATTTGTGCTGGTCATAGTTTGTCCATCACAAACACCATGTTTGAACATAAAGATGTCCATAAGTGCAATTGGCACCAGGACACCCTAGATTTTAGATCAATGATTGACTTTGTAGTCATGTCATCTGATTTTAGACCGTTTGTTTTGAACACTCAGGTGAAGAGAGGATATGAGCTGTCAAATGATCGCCCCCTGGTAGTGAGTTGGATCAGATGGCTGGGGAAGATGCTGGACAGACCTGGTAGACCCAAAAGTGTACTGAGGGTTTTCTGGGAACACCTGGCAGAAGAACCCATCAAAAAGATCTTCAACTCACACCTCTGGGAGAGCTTTAACTGCATCCCAGCTGAGGCAGGGGACATTGAGTCAGAGTGGGCCATGTTTCATGCATCAGTTGTTGAGGGGGCTGCCTTGAGCTGTGACCGCAAGGTTGTCTGTGCTTTTCACTGTATACATCCTTGAACTCTGTGGTGGACACCTCAGGTTGGGGAGGCTGTCAAGCTGAAGAAGGAGTCCTATCGGCTCTTGTTGGCTGGTCTGACTCCAGAGGCAGCTGAGGAGTACCAAAGGGCCAAACGATCCGCAGCCTTTGCTCTGGATGAGACAAAGCTCGAATGTAGGAGGAGTTTAGTGAAGTCTTGGATAAAGACTCTTGGTTGTCTCTGAGAAGATTCTGGCAAACCATCAGGCAGCTGAGTAGGAGAAAGCAACTCTTTACTAACACTGTGTTCAGTGAAGAATGGGTACTGTTGACCTCAAACAGTAATGTCAATGGGATGTGGAAGGCATTCTCAGACCTTCTAAATCCCACCGGCACATCTTGACCATGACTTGACCAAAAAAACTTTACCGGGATGAAGCTGAGTAGGGGGATCCAGGAAGGACAATGTGGTTCCATCCTGGCTGTGGAACAGTGGAACAGCTCTTTACCCTCACTAGGATCCTTGAGGGGTCATGGAAGTTTGCCCATCAAGTCTACATGTGTTTTGTGGACTTGGAAAAGGCTTTCAGCCCTGTTCCTCAAGGTATACTGTGAAGGGTGCTCCGTGAACATGGGATTGGGGACCCATTGCTATGGGCTGTTCGGTCCTTATACAAACGGTATGAGAGTTTGGTTGGCATTGTCAGTAGTAAGTCAGACCCCTTCAGTTTGGGAGATGGACTCAACCAGGGCTGCCCATTGTCACTGTTTCTGTTCATAACTTTTATGGAAAGAATTTCTCAGTGCAGCCAGCAGGGCAGAGAAAGTCCTAGCCTCAGGATTCCTTCTCTGCTATTTGTAGATGATGTGGTCCTGTTGGCATCATTGTGATCAGCTCTCACTGGAGTGGTTTTCAGCAGTGTGAAGCGGATGGGATGAGAATCATCACCTCCAAATCTGAGGCCATGGTCCTCAATCGGAAAAGAGTGGATTACTAACTTCAGGTCGAGGGTTGGGTTCTGCCTCAAGTGGAGGAGTTCAAGTATCTTGGGGTTTTGTTCACAAGTGAGTGGAGAATGGAGCATGATATTGACAGAAGGATTTGTGCAGTGTCTGCAGTATTGTGGACTCTGTGCCGGTCTGTTGTGGGGAAAAGGGAGCTGAGTTGTAAGGCAAAGCTCTCTGTTTACTGGTCATTCTACGTTCCAACCCTCACCTATGGTCACAAACTCAGAGTAGTGACAGAAAGAATGAGGTTGCGGATACAGACCGAGATGGTGTAGAGATTGGACAGCCGACTTGAGACCAGAAAGTCATAGGTTCAACTCCCTGCCCTGCCCACATGTTGTGGTGTCCTTGAGCAAGACACCTAATCCCTAACTGCTCCCTAGGAGCTTATAGCTGCTCACTGTTTCACCTAGGTGTATTCCCATGTGTTATGGGTTAAATGCAGAGAATTAATTTTGTCATTGTATGGGAACATACAATGATGACAACATATGGCACTATACATGTGGTTGAAATGAGTTTCCTCTGCAGTGTTCCTGGACTCTACCTTAGAGATAGGGTGAGATGTTCAGTTATCCAGGACAGACTTGGAGTAGAACCACTACTCCTCCACATCGAAAGAAACCAGCTGAGGAGGTTGGGGCATCTGGTAAAGATGCTTCCTGGCCACCTCCCTAGGGAGGTGCTTCCAGCATGTAAAACTGGGAGGAGACCCCGGGAAAGATCCAGGACATGCAGGAGAGACTCTGTCACCTGGTTGGCCTGGGAATTCCTTGGAGTTTTTCCAGAAGAGCTGGAAGAGGTGGCTGTGGAAAAGAGCCTAGACCTCCCTGCTCAAGCTGCAGCCACCGCAACCCGACTTCAGAACAAGTGCTTAGCACTTTGAGATTTTCATTAATGAAAAGTGTGTCATAAATTAAATTCATTATTATTATTATTAAGTGGGAGATGGTGGATGGATGGATGGATGGATGGATGGATGGATGGATGGATGGATGGATGGATGGATGGATGGAAGGAAGTAATTGTTAGATATACCTTTTTCACTGATTAACTTATGGGGTCATACAAATTCCAAATGGCCACCATAGTTAATCCACCTTAGCAAACATACGATGTAGCTCTGTTACAAATACTCTGCATATGTCAGCAATCAAATAAACCTGAATATCCTGATACAGCGTTATTATCTTTTGATGAACAGTGGACCCCATTTGCCCCCCTAAAAACTTTCTGAAAGGTGCTCCTGTCAGGAAAAACATGGTTGCCAATCTCTCAACAATCACGAAACCCCGTTACTCTGCTAGAGTTTATAAAAGGCCTTTATCAAATCAACGTCAAGTGGACTGAGCGTGTTGTATGTACGTGTGTGTTGGGGGCGTCGAGAGTGTGTGACACCTCTAATGTCCCACTGGCCCTGCAGACTCTTAGTTTACGTTGTGGAGTTGGCATAGCACCGGCCGCTGCCTAAAGAATGGTGTGTGCATACGTTGCGCGTTCATCATCATCACATCCCAGAGTGCACCTCGGCCGTCATCACCTGTCCCACTTCGTTAAACGCTGGCTCAGCCCAGCAGTTGCAGCATGGTGAGGGAGATTTCTTTAGTCTCAAACTCTGCGCGTGGGTGTGAGCGTGTGTATGGGTACGCATGTGGAGCACACCTCAGACTATCTCCCATTGAAGGGGGGGGGAGGCCCCCAGGCCAGTTAAATGGTGTTAATTTCTCCTCCTATGGGAAAGCAAAGACCAGCCTCTCCATGGCAACAGAGAGCTGGAGGAGGAAACACTGAGCATGCAATCCGCGACCCCCTCTTTGTGTGAGCATGCGTGCATGCGCGCACGCCGCCACATCAGCGTGGACGTCGTCACGCACTGACAGTAAGTCAGAGGGACAATGAGACAAACAACAAGTGTTGTTTGCTGTGTGTTTATAACAGACCCTGGACTCAGGTCCTCCAGCAGCTCACCTGCAGCTTGGATTAGATCTCAACAACCTGAGGGACACTTTTGTGGACTTTTCTGTCATTTGGACCTATCAGCTGACCGAACAAAGTGAACAAAGAACAGAAAAAAACAGAAGAAAAGATGAGAAGCTCTCTAAAATAAAGTAATAATGCAATAAGCTGCTGAATAGGGCCATTCTTCTTTTGACTCTGTGGCCCCTCCCACAAAAGATGGCCTCTCAGGGGAAGTCTGGACTAATTAATCAGATAATGATGATGATGATGATGATGATGATGGGAGCCACGAACATTTAGGGCTGATTTTCTGAAACAAAGATGAGAGATTTCTGCAGAGGACGTCCCAAGACTGTACTGTATCTGTATTTATTTTAAATCCTAAACTAAAAACTAAAACTTCCTATTGCCGACTGCTTCCTGTAATTTAATCCAGGTACTGCTTTAAAAGTGTCAGAAATTAAATGAAAAATATTTAATCCTTAATTATTAGTAGATTACAAAAAGGTCTAATATATATTTAACAAAGAAAAAACAGATCTTCCAAATGCAGACGATGTTTGCGTTTTTGTGCCTAAAAAGGAAAATATGAAATTGCAGGAAGTGTCAGATTGGCACATTTTTGTGTATTTAACAGCTCGGAGCTGTTGGTTCAACAAAACATCTGAAACAGGAAACAGACGGACATGTCTTCCTGCTTCAACACAGACAGCAGCTCAGAAAGACTTAAACAAACATGATATTCAGCACTTCGTCTTGACTCGAGTCATGA
>JARVJN010000144.1:6567107-6577459 GCA_031763805.1 Argolebias nigripinnis
ACCCTTACGCACAGCGATTGTTCCAGATTCTCTGAATCTTTTGATGATGTTATGCACGGTTGATGATGATAACTTAATAGTCTTTGCTATTTTACGTTGGGTAACACCATTCTGGTACTGATGGTTTGCCAGAATCTCCTCGGAGCTGACAAAGAGTCGTTATCCAAGGTCTCACCAAACTCCTCCCACATCTGAGCTTTTGCCTCAGAAACAGACAAGGCTGCGGACCACTTGGCCCTCTGGTACTCCTCAGCTGCCTCCAAAGTCCCACTGACCAACAAGGCCCAATAGGACTCCTTCTTCAGCTTGACAGCCTCCCTAACCCGGGGTGTCTACCACCGAGTTCATGGATGGCCACCGTGAGAAGCACTGACAACCTTGCGGCCACAGCTCAAGGCAGCTACCTCAACAAGTGAGGTGTGAAACATGGCCTACTCAGACTCAATGTCCCCCACCTCAGCTGGGATGCAGTTAAAGCTCTCCCAGAGGTGCGAGTTGAAGATCTCTCTGACAGGTTCTTTTGCCAAGCGTTCCCAGCAAACCCTCACTACGCGTTTGGGTCTACCAAGTCTGTCTGGCATCTTCCCCTGCCATCTGATCCAACTCACTACCAGGTGGTGATTAGTTGACAGCTCAGCTCCTCTCTTCACCTGAGTGTCCAAAACAAATGGCCATAAATCAGATGACACAACTATGAAGTTTTACATTGATCTACGACCTAGGGTGTCCTGGTGCCAAGTGCACTTATGGACACCCTTATGTTCGAACATGGTGTTTGTGATGGACAAACTATGACTGGCACAGCAACGACAGAAACACTGCTCGGGTTCAGATCAGATAGGCCATTCCTCTCAATCATGCCCCTCCAGGTCTTGTTGTCATTACCCACGTATGCATTGAAGTCCCCTAGCAGAATAAAGGAGTCCCAAGCTGGCGCACCTTCCAGCACCTCTGCCAAGGACTCCAAGAAGGCCGGATACTCTGAACTGTTTGGTGCATAGATACAGACAACAGTCAGAGCTCATCTCCAACCCCACCACACATACACACACACTCAAAGGCAAAGAGAAACCACCCTCTCATCTACCAGGGAAAACTCTAACACACAGGCACCAAGTCAGGGGGCTACAACACCTCTCATCATGGGCAACTCCAGAGTGGAATATTGGTTCCAGAGCCCATGTTGTACATTGAGGTGAGCCCAACTATATCTAGTTTGTACCTCTCAACCTCATGCACAAACTCAGGCTCCATCTCCACCAGAGAGGTCACGTTGCATGTCCCAAGAGCCAGCTTTGGTAAGCCAGGGTCAGAGCGCCAAGGTCCCCGCCTTCAGCCACTGCCCATGTCATCACGCAACCAACTCATGGCCCTTCCTGCAGGTGGTTGGTCCACAGGAAGGCAAACCCATGCTGCTCCTTTGGGCTGAGCTTGACCAGGCCCCATGGGTAGAGACCCTGTCACCAGACGCTTGCCAACAAGCCCCTCCCCCAGGCCTGGCTCCAGGGTGGAGCCCTGGCAACCCACATCTGGACAAGGGACACTGAGTTCCTTGCTGTGTCATGTCCATAAAAATCTTCTGAATCGCTCTTTGTCTGGCCTGTCACATAGGACCAGTCTGCCTTGGGAGACCCTACCAGGGAGATTTATAATTGCTCCCGACAGCATAGCTCCTAGGATCATTCAGGCGCACAAACTCCTCCACCAGGATAAGGTGGCAATTCAAGGGGGAGGAAGAAGAGGGAGTTAGCAAGGAAAATAGGAATGCATTGAAATAAATATAAAAACATGGAAGGATACTCATTTTAACGCAATTGATGCAGGCTACCAAAGATAGCTTAAGCAGGGACCAGCGTTCAAAGTCTTCTTTAATTTTTAATTACAGGGGAGAAAAATTGCCTTAAAAATGTCTTCAGGTTTATGTGTAATTTGAATTCTTAGGTATGAAAAACTATTGCTAGCCCTTTTAAAGGGAAAGGCATACAGGGGGGGGGGGGAATTTGGCTGTTAGACTGATTAAAAAATAGCTCACTTTTACCCAAATTTAGCTTGTATCCTGATAACCGACCAAAGTCTGAGAGCAAACATAGAACGACCAGAATAGATGTTGGGAGATCAGAAACATACAAGAGTAAATCATCTGTGTAAATCAAGACTTTAGCTTCCCTACCATATTGTTGTATGCCTGCAATGTCTGGGTTTGAGCGAAGTGCGATGGCAAGCGGTTCAATGGCCAATGCAAATAAAAGTGGTCTAAACCAACACTCCTGTCTTGTTGAGCAATAGAGGGTTAAGTAATTTGAATGAGTATTGTTGGTCCTAACTATTCTTGTGGGTTAGAATAAAGCAGTTTGATCATGAAGAAAAGGCCTCTCCCAAACCAAATTTTTTGACAGTTTGACACAAATAGGTCCACTTAACTCGGTCAAGTGCCTTTTCAGCATCGAGAGAGAGCAAAGCTTCTTGAATATCAGTAGAGGACGTATTGTAAATACTATTCAGAAGTCGCCTGATGTTAAAAGATGAGTGTCTATTTTGAATAAATCCAGTCTGATCTGGGTGACTTATAGTGGGTAGAACCATTTCAAGACGTAAAGCTAGAACCTTGGACAGCAGTTTGAAATCTACATTTAGAAGGCTTATGGGGCGGTAAGAAGAGCAGGAAAGAGGATCTTTACTTTTTTCAGATGAAGAGAGAGATGGTAGCTTGACCCAGAGTCTGGGGCAGAACTCCAAAGGGAAATGCCTCATTATACACATCTAATAATAACGGTGCAAGTTCATCCCAAAAGGATTTGTAGAACTCTGAAGGGAACCTGTAGGGACCCGGGCACTTGCCTCCCTGAAGATAAGTGACTGCATCGTTGTTTTAAGTTCCAGTAGAGTACAGTAATAGGTTTTCCCAGATTAGTAGAAGTGTGTTGTTCTATCATACGAATGTCCAGATTAGCAAAGAAATGATCAAGTTCTGTAAATGAGAGTGTAAATTCAGAAGAATAAAGTGCCTTATAAAATTTCTCAAATACAAGATTAATCTGGAGTGGATCAGGTGTTGTTCTCGTATCTGTTTGAACCTGAGAAACAGTCCGTTCAACTTAATATCCATTAAAAGTAAAAGCAGGGCATGATCAGAGATAATTATGACATAATATCTACAACCTGACAATAATGATAGTAATCTGTTGTCAATGAGAAAAAAGTCAATACGAATGAATGTGTGATGTACAGATGAGAAAAAGGAGTACTCCCTTTTCAAGGGGTTGAGAAAACGTCAAGCGCCTGATATGGCAAATTCCTGCATAAAGGATTTAATAACTTTGGCTACTCAAGCGGGATTAGTTGGTCTAGAAGAGGAGTGATCTAACTTGGGGTCAAGCCAATAGTTGAAGTCCCCACCTAATATTAAATAATGTACAGTTAGGTCTGGCAAACGAGAAAAGTTTCTGTAGAAAGCCTCATCATCACAATTGGGTGCATAAACATTGTCTAGCACTACAGGTAAGCCCTGAATTTTTGCAACAACAATAACGTACCTGCCATTCTGGTCTGAGATAATTTGCTCAGAATGAAAAGGGACTGATTTGTGTAGAACAATGGTTGTACCTCTAGCCTTGGCATAGAAAGATGAGTGAAAGACTTTGCCCACCCTATCCCTCCTCAGCTTCAGGTGCTCTTAAGTTTTTGAGATGGGTTTCTTGTAAGAAAAAAAAACCTTTGCTCCTAGCTGATGAAGGTGGTGTAGTACCTTGCCCCATTTGACAGGATATTTGAGCCCCTTGCATTTAAAACTGGCAAACTGGAAGGCACTGCCTATCAGAGATGAAGACTTAACAGAATATTAAATTGATTAAAAAATGTTCAAGATAGCACTAGTATGTGGCTTGCCATCTCTCACTGTTTGTGTTTGTGCTGTTTTTGTTTTTTTATCACTAGTGCCAGCTTGTGTATGATTGCCAGACATTGTTGGATCTTTATCTCTCTGTCAAGATTTAGTGAAAATCAACTCTGATTGTGGTGTTCAGTGTTCATACGACATTTCAGCCATTTTCCTTTGCTGGTCAAACACCTGCTCACCTCTACCATACCCATGCTCCTCTCCCTCGGCGTAAATGCCAGCACCGCCGGGGCAAACGCAAGGGCCGACTGTTAAAGTTTTATGTTTTCTTGGTACGATTTCCAGTTGCCTTCCGGAAGAGAAATTGAGTGGTATTTGGTCTCTTTCTGAACCCATGGTTGCTGGACCCTGCTGATAGCTGGTTGGTGTGTGTCGTCGGTTCAGATGACATTGTCTGCCCCTGTGACCCCTGCTCTCCCCGTCCTCGCCAGCATGGTGTGGATCCCTTCCATCTACAAGCCCTGCGTTGCACTCCACAGACAGCTGCAGCTTCGGCCTTGTTAATGCAAGATCACGTCAAATAAAACTTTCATCTTGAGGGATTTCTTCATGTCCCGTGATCTTGATTTTCTCTGCGTGATGGAGACATGGCTGAGATCCGGTGAGCCCACCGCTCTGAATGAACTGTCACCTCCGGATTTCTATTTGCTATTTTAATTCCCCGCGCCTGTCAGGTCAAAAAGGAAGAGCAGTAGTTTTTTTAAACTATTTTAAATGCCGGTAGATCTGCTTACAATCCTTTTTTTAAACAAGTTTGACCGTGCTCATTTGAAATTGGCCGCTCTCGTGTCGTCTTGTGTGTCATCATCTATCGGTCACCCAAGTACAATAAGGATTTTTTTAATGGCTTTTCAGAATTTTTGGCCGACATTCTGCCTAAATATGATCGTTTTCTCATTCTTGGTGATTTTAATATTCATGTCTGTTGCCTAGAAGAGCCCATCTCTAGGAGCTTTTTGAATGTTATTGACTCTTTTAACTTTGTACGGTCTGAGTCTGGTCCTACTCATGGACTCGGGCATACACTGGACTTGGTCCTATCTCATCATGTCAATGCCTGCTGACAACGTTACAAACAAATTTCCCTACGGGGACAAATAAAGAAAGAAAGCTATCTATCTATCTATCTATCTATCTATCTATCTATCTATCTATCTATCTATCTATCTATCTATCTATCATGGTTTGGATGTTTCCAATTTGGTTGTATCTGATGTTGTTTTATTGGATCATATGCCGATCCTATTTGACATTCCTACACACTGTCCAATTAAACTGCATGCTCCTCCTCTGTGCTGTCGAATGTTTAACTCCTCCTCTCCAGCCCTGTTCTCCTCCACTTTTCTTGGTCTCTGCGAAGATAACTCTAAAGACTCTCTTTGTTTAAATACTGATGAACTGGTTTCCGACTTCCACTCTGTTTGTTTACAAACACTGGACACGATCGCTCCTTTAAAGAGCCAGGGCACCAAACCTGCCCTCGAGCCCTGGCTGAGTGATATTACACGTACTGCCAGGCGTGAGTGCAGGAGAGTAGAGCACAGGTGGAAAAAAGACAAGCTGCGTGTTTGTTTTTTTATATTGTCATAGAGAGCCTGTTACACTATCAGAAAACTAAAAGATGAGAAGAACAAAAATCTCTCAGGCATAATTTCTTCTAACTTTAACAGCCTCAGAGTTCTGTTCAAAACCATATATATTGTTCTCCATGCTCCCAAGTCTGTTGGTTTTGATGCCTCCACTGAAGTCTGTGAAAATTTATTCCACTTCTTCACTGATAAAATTGTGTTAACCAGAGCTTGTATTTCTCAGCCTTCCTATGACCCATCTATTCCTTTATACTACTCATCTACTTTTGATCAGTTTGACCCTGTGCCCTTCCCTTTTCTAGAGGACACAGTTGGTCATATGAGGTCCTCTGGTTCCCCTTGTAGATTCCATCCCGCCTCATTTGTTTAAGGAGGTTTCTACCATCAGACCAAGTGTACTTCAGATTATTAATAGCAGTATTTCCTCTGGTATAATACCTGAGGCTTTTAAGCATGCATTTGTACGCCCTCTACTTAAAAAACAGGCCTTGACCCCTCTCTCTGCTCCAATTTCAGGCCTATCTCTAATCTTCCTTTTATTTCTAAAATATTAGAGAAGCTTGTTTACAACAAGTTATTACAATTTTTAGAGGACAATGGTATCACTGAGCCATTTCAGTCTGGGTTTAAAGCCCGCCACAGTACAGAGAGTGCACTTTTGAGGATTTCAAATGATATATTCCTTTTAACAGATTCTGGAAAGTTTGTTGTTTTAGTGCTTTTAGATTCGTCTGCTGCATTTGACACTGTTGACCACAGTATTTTAATCTCTCGTCTTGTGCACTGTGTGGGCATCAGGGGTGTCGCTCTCAATTGGTTTAGGTCCTATTTAACCAATAGGAGTTTCTGTGTAAAATTGGAAAATGTTATGTCTTCCACTGCTCCTCTTCCACACGGCGTACCCCAGGGCTCAATCCTTGGCCCTCTTTTATTTGCTCTTTACTTAATCCCCCTCGGCTCCATTTTTAGCAAACATGGCATTTCTTTTCATTTCTATGCTTATGATTGCCAGATTTATCTTCCCCTGGCACAAAACAATACACTCCAGCAACTTACACACTGCCTTAATGATGTTAGGGCATGGTTTTGTCTAAACTTCCTTAGTCTAAATGAGAACAAGACTGAAGTTATGATATTTGGACCGAGTTGCTGTCCCTCTCCCAGCATAGAACTTGGCTCACTGTCATTTTATCTCAGGGACTGTGTCACCAATCTGGGGGTAAAGTTTGAGTCTGATTTTAAATTTGATAAACAGATCAGCAGCGTTGTTCAGAAAAGTTTTTATCAACTTCGCCAAATAGCCAAAGTAAAACCAATCTTAGCAAGACCTGACTTGGAGAAATGAATCCACGCTTTTATCACAGCTCGTCTTGACTACTGTAATGCACTGTATGTAGGCATCAGCTAGACCTCTCTTGCCCGTCTGCAGCTCGTGCAGAACTCTGCTGCTCGCATGGTAACTCAGGCCTGTAGGCGTGAGCATATTACTCCCAACCTGGCATCCCTTCACTGGTTCCCTGTGCAATACAGAATTCATTTTAAATACCCTGATGCATGCTCAATAATCCAGGTAGAAAAAAAAAAAAAAGCTAAGTCTGGTCCTCTGGACATTCAAAAAACAAAACAAAACTACTTTATTTTTATTTTTTTGAATATCCAGAGGACCAGACTTAGCTTTTTTTTGGAAAATCAGGTAATATTAGAAGAAATCTTGAAAAATGTCAGTAAAGTTTGGAGACTGATGAAAATCCTTGATTTGATATTGATAGACCTCTGATGTGGACCCAGAACTTACCCAGGCTGTGCTTCAGACTGGTTCCAGTACAGGTTGTAAGTTTTAAATAGCTGTAATTAGCTATTTTATGCTTACAAGCATTGAACACCCTGACTGTGAGGGGGGGGGGGGGGAGTAGGCCGGGCTTAAAGCTCCACATTTCTAAAATGCAGACTCTGGGTTCATAAATACAACATGGCAGCTTCCATTTCGCGTCTTCAACTGCCAGCAACCAGCAAACACGAAGAGTTTTAGTTAATGTAAGGGACACAAAATCTGCTGAGAGGAGGGGCTGAAACCTGAAGGTAAAATCTTTATGAAAAGGACAGAGATCCATGTCCACTGAAGGCCAGTCGTCAATGAATTCTGAGCGTTTGTGACCAGAGAGCCATTCAGATTCATTTTATTTGGCCAGTTTTTAAAAGTCACAGCCTATTTTTGTGTGCACAGCTTGCAGAACTCTATTCTTGGCCCTGCACATTATTTTACTGCCCACAACGTACCCACCTCGGTTTGTTCTGTACCCACCTCAGCAGCTGCCCCCTCATTTATGATTTATTCTACTGGGGTACACTTTAGAAGTGGACTAGTTAGAAATTTTTGGACCAGCTTTATAATATTTATCAGTTATCAGAGCAGTGACTTTTAGAACTGGACGTGCTTTTGCGCTCTTCGAGAGGACTGTGAAGACTTTGTGACTATTTAGAGGGAAAATTCAGGTACAAGACATGTTCAACATTCAAGCATGAAGACTGTGCACCTCTGCTCCCGTGGGAACTGAAGAACCACAAATGTTTTGAGGCATTTTGAAGTCTCTCTCAAATCTGAAAACAGGGAATGGGTCTGTGGAATGGTTTGTAGGGTGATGCAAAAATGGTGAAGTCAATGTTTATATTTAAGAAAAAGGAAAAAAAAAACTATTTTATTGGAAAGATACAGTATATATAACTGATTAATGTTTATTTTGTTAAACGTAAAATTTTGATGAGTTATGTATTTTTGCTGTATTATATATCAATGATTATTGTTTGAATTGATAGTTTGAATTGATTTTGTTTAAGAGGGAGCAGATATGATGAGAAATTTTCTTCTTCTGCTTCCTTTCATTTTATATTTTTTTATTTATTTTGAAAATGTATTTGTTTTTAATGGAAATGAAATGAATAAATTAATAAATATGAAAAATAAATAAATACGAAAAAGATCAGGTGAAGATCTGGTGTTTTATTAAGTTTTTATTGTCCCCAGAAATTAGGAGAACCCGGTGTGTGTGTGTGTTCTTGTTTAGGTACCACTGTGGGGACTCCAGTTTTCTCAGGCCATGTGAGGACCTTCTTGTCTTCTGGTCCTCACGGCTCAGACAGTGAGTTGTGAGCTGGTTTGAAGGGTCGGGTCAGAACACGGTTCTGGTCGGGTGCTGTGTGAGGGATGGAGCAGACGTGCCACATGCCACCCGGCCCAGCTCGGTTCTATTTCTGCTGCTGGACGTGGTCACGGTCTTTATTAAGCAGCTGATCTCACGCCCCCTCAGGAATGCTGCTGCTGCTGGAACTTTCCGGCAGCGGCTGCTGTGGGCGGGTCAGAACCAGGGAACCGGGCCGTGTATAAAACCAGCCGGAGCAGGACCACATCCAGACCTTTCAGAACCTGCAGGATGTTGAGTCCCAGTGTCTTCCAGCCGGTCCCGGCGGCCGCCATGAGGCCGTTTCTGGAGCGGCACTGGCCGGTCCGCAGCCTCTGGCCCGAGGCCCGGCCGCTCTTCTACCAGCTGGAGCAGGAGATGATCCGCCACATGCAGGAGATGAGGCAGAGCATGGAGTTCATGGAGAGGCTGCACCAGAAGATCTTCGAGGAGATCGACCACAGCGCCTCCTCCTCCTTGGGCGTCTTCAAGCCGATCTCCTTCCAGGAGCTGGGGGGCGACGGCGGCAGCTTCGCCCTCAGCCTGGACACCACCCAGTTCTCCCCCGAGGAGCTGTCGGTCAAACAGGTGGGCAGGAAGCTGAGGGTGAGCGGCAGGACGGAGAAGAAGCAGGAAGACGGCGAGGGCTCGTACTCCTACAGGTGTCAGGAGTTCAGGCAGGAGTTCGACCTGCCGGACGGCGTCGCCTCCGACACCGTCACCTGCTCACTGGTCGGGGGCCGGCTGCAGATCCAGGCGCCCCGAGAGAGTAAGGAGAGGATCGTCCCCATCAACATCACCTCCTCCTGCGGGGCTCTGGAGGAGCCGAGCCGCCCCGCGGCCTCAGAGAACAACCCTGCTGAGAAAAACTGAGAGGAGTGAAGCATCGCCTCGATAACATACCGTATTTTCTGGAATATAGGTTGCACCTATAAATATTTGTTAGCTGAAGATATATGTTAGTGTGTCTGTTTAATTTTTATTAATAAATGATTACAAATCAGCTTATTTTAGAACATTAGCGGCTGAAAGTGATAAAAAGCCATAAATAGGTTGCAGGGCATGCAAAACAGACAAAAGCCGCGACATATATCCTGGAAAACACGGTATCTCTGTCCACTGGAGGAAACAGGAAGTTGTTTCCTTTGAACTCTTTATTCAGATAAATCTCGAAGGACGTTCATCTGATCATTTCTGCATTTATAAACGTTTAGATTGACATTTTAATAAATTATGTTTTTAACTGCAGCCGTCTATAGATTGTTTTTATTGACCTCTGAGTACAACAAAAAATAGCTAAAGACATTTATATTCAAACTTTACATTTCTTTACAAAATCTTGCTATTATTGTCAACAAAAACACAATTTTACACCAAATAAAGAATTTTTCTTTTTGTAATAACTTTAATCCATAAAAATTTGTTTTTGTAAAGTCAGTGGTTCAGTGGGTAGAGCTGTTGCCTCGCAGTGAGAAGGTTGCTGGATCAAATCCCGGTCTGGGGCCTTTCTGGGTGAAGGTTGCGTGTTGTCTCCGTGCTGCGAGGGTTTCCTCCCACAGACCAAAAACATGCATGTTGACTGATTATCTGACAGTCAGGTCCTCTGGAGGATTCTTGTAGAAACGTTTTGTCTTTCGTCCAAAAGACTTCCTCAGTCTGAGGTGCTGTATTCAGCTCAGTCTTATAAATAGC
>JARVJN010000144.1:7117412-7134902 GCA_031763805.1 Argolebias nigripinnis
GTAAATTCACTCATTGATTATAATGGCTGCGTATTTGCTGCGGAGGTCGCACCGGAGCGGAGCGGAGCGGAGCCGGAACGCATGTAATGTAAATTTGGCGTAAGACTGAGGCCATGTTCACGTTCAGTAAATTGCAATGGTTGTTTTGTTTTGAGTTAGATGATGTTCCAACCAGGCAGATGGTTTGGCAAAGTGCAGTTTTCACTTAGTCCCAAAAATCAGGAAATGTGAAGGAGATGAGTGCAGAACATCATCAAGTCTGGCTTGGAAACATCAACCACAAGGATCCACCTTCAAAAACATGAAGTATCCTCTCCAAACAATTTTATTCTGGTAAACAAAAAATTATATATTTGCCATTTTGCTAAACAATGTCAGAATGTAACTGTATGTGTGCTGGAACTACTCTGTTCATGATTTAGCACGTCTACATTAGTTAGCTATGCTATGTGTTAAACCTTCACACTGTAACATGCACAGCAACAATGTTATGGGTTCTAGTCCCGAGTTGAGCCTGGGCTCTTTTCGTTTGGAGGTTGCATGTTAATTTTTTGCTTAAACCTTTATTTAACCAATTAGAGCTGACTGAGATTTAAAAATCTCTTTTTCAAGAGAGACCAGTCAAGAATGGCAGAAGCACACAAACATTATCAGTCATAAAACCAGAGCAGCTTGTATGTGCAAGCTATGAGGGACATGTACGTGTATATTGTTGTAATTAGTACTTACTCTGTCAGTAACCAGAACTTTGTTATTCACATTGTGAGTTTGAACATCCTTCACAAATCTGTCAAAATATTGATTGTATACATCCATGGATTTCCGGCTGTAAAGCTCTTTCATTGTGTAGGCACTCCTTGTGTTCACTAAATAATGTAACTAGCTATATCATAGTAAGAGATCAGTGGCAACTTGTTCGTGTCATCCGACATGATGTCCTACCTCATATGGGTCAATTTCAACTGCAACAATTTTCTGCATATATCTTTAATTGCACATTGGTCAAGAGTATCATTATACTTTGCTTTGTTTTGTCTGAATGCCATCATGATCGTCATCTAGCACTTGCCTACAAAAATGGTGGAGAAGTTGTATTGTGCAATACCAGTTGAGTGTGTGTTCCTCTGTGTGGGTGGTTGACAACTTGTTCATGCTGCATGACACTCCCAACAGACTGTTCATCCACAGTGTCCTTGCAGCTCTCTCAGTAATTATTTAAAAGAAGTATACAAATTAGACATGGGGCAGTTCTTCCAGACTGATGTCCAACGGTCTACTCAGGCATGACAACCTGGCCTTGAGCCAGCCAAATGCGCACTCTATCACTGTGCAAGCCCTCCAAAAACAAAGTCCAAAATGTTGACCCTGTGGTGTAGATCCACAATTCGAATATTCCTTCATGAAGTACGGTAACAACGGCTAAGCATGGTCCCCTAACAGAAACATTGAAATGGGCTCCTCACCCTCCGTTATCTGCCTTTCCAGTCCAGGGATTTGTCCAGTTTTGAATCACTTGTTGATATTTGAGTTTGCAAAGACACACATATCTTGGATGCTCCTGGGCCATCTCACAACAATGTCCTTAAATCTATATTTATAATCCCACACAGCTTGGACATTCAGTGAAAATTTACCCTTCCTGTTTACAAAGTCTGGAGATAACTGAAGGCTGTTTTATTTCAGTGTGTTTACCATCTATGACTCCTAAGCACTGAGGCATACCATGTGCTGCATGAAACCCAGTTACCATTGCCTGGGCCTTTGGCTTGGTGAAAGGTAGCTGAATGTACAGTATTTGGGTCCAAGATGAATGGAGATGGCACAGCAAACTCTCCTGACAGTGTTGTTGATCATGACAAACCAAATGCATTTGCTGTTTTCCATAGTCTGCCTTCATCAATTTAGTACAGATTACATGCTACCTTTGTCATTAGCAAGTCGGCGGGTGACGTCACGTTTGTCACTTGGCCCTCAACGTAAGGACAAAATTCTTGGACTAAAGCTGTAAGGGACATTTTGGACATACGAAAAATTTCCCTCCATTCTTGTTGACATAATTTACACAGTTATGCCACCAATTGCTTGTCCTCCCAGGCCTCATCCAGTAGCATCTCTTGGTCCTCCTTGCTCGCCACACAGACTTGTTTAATACATAGTAACTTCGAACTCGATCCAACTGGCGTCTCCGCCGAACAGAGATGTCAGCCATAGCACCTATATTCCGGCATAGATTAACTAACTACAAGACCCAAAATACATTCCAGCAGTTGTAGCATAGAAAACAGTATATTACACTCCAGCGTCATCGTTGTTGATAAAAATATGCTGTTTGGCCACACATCGGTGAAATATATGCTTGTAGTCCGCATGCGAAACCCCACACGGAGCATGTCACACCTCTGCGAGGGGCGGGGGGGGGGGTGGGATCCTCTGAAAATCTCCACCTTGAGATCTGGATTTAGAAGCCTTCGGTTTCAGAGAGAACGATGTTGTTGTGTAAATGAATGACCAAACCGTTATGGAAGTCATATGGTCCCAAAAAGATTCACAAACGTGTAGAACAAGATTTTTATGCATACATAAGATCCAAAAGCATACTTATGTATGCATATAAATGTTGTTGTACACATAATGAATCTTTTTGAGACCATATGACTTACATAGATCCATACCTATCTCCACCCTCATTTGCCTCACTCTGGGACCTCACGGATGGCCCTTAACACTGCACCACCACCACCACTACCAAATCATCTCACCCCAGGTTCCCTACCATCCCTGTGCTCCAAGTAGCAAGAATGCTGAAGCGGATTTTAAAAAGAACATTTTAGGATGAATCGAGGATTTCTCTGTGTATTTCTAAAAGTAATTTTATTTTGTATAAACAAAAAAAGTCTTACCACACTATTCATGATTGAGCTGAGAAACTAAAACCAGAAATACAATAGTGTGAATGCTAACTCAGCATATACCGGTACACAAATACTGGCTGACCTGTTACAGATGTGGTTATCTGCAGGACTATGTCTTCCATCAGCTAAGCCTTCATCTGTTTTTGCATTGCCTTTACCCCCCCTCACAGTTTTTCCCTCTACACTTCCTCTTTTTCAATAGGCCTCTCAGCTTCAGCCTCCCTGGTTTCACTGGCCTGGATGATTGCGTCCTACCAGAAAGTTCTCCGGGAATCCCGTGATGATAAGCTGCCCATGTCCTACAAGGCTGTGATTGCCCAAATGTTGTGGCACTTCTTCACTATTGGGGCAAGGACTGTGGCTTTCGCCCTCTTCGCCTCCGTCTTCCAGCTCTATTTTGGCATATTCATCGTCAGCCACTGGTGTGCAATATGTGTATTATTAGCCTGTTTTTCTCCTTTGTTGGGTCTACATTACCATATTTTCTACGACAACCCCATTTCTGACAGACTGACCTTAACTTTATTGGTGTATTTTAAACCTCAAAACTCCCCATTCATAGGCCATGGAGGTAAAATTCTTCTAGCAGCCCATATTATTTCATGCATATTTTTTTATCCTCCACCTCCACCCACAACTTACTGGTAGCTTCCTCAGCCTGCTTCGTACCCACCCTGGCAACTTTATCCACATTTATGAATAAATTTTTTGGGAACACGTCTTTGAAACGACTGGCCGATTTGAAGCAGTTTTGTTTTTGTTTCATATCAATGTTAGATCTGGTTATTTAAAACTTTAACATGAGGTAATCTGAAGGCATCAAAAAATAGCATTAGCACTATAGAATTACAGAAACAAAATTGTAAAGGGCTTTTGCGCAATTTTCTATTAAAATATCAAAAGATTGCCATTGGAGTGCCAAACCCATCCCAAATACAGAGCTATATTTTAAAACCTGCAAGGGAGCTCTCCTTATGACATAAAACGTCCACGGGTACAGCCCTGAATATCCAAGTCTACCATTACTGATGCTTCACAAGTCTAATAAAAACAAAGCACCCAGGAAATATAGAATAAATCGATGTAAAGGTTTGACACTGTTAGAGAAATCCTCTTACTAATGCTGCTTACTCAAACGCATTACACATGCAGCAGGTGAAAATTTATATCCAGCATTTACTTACTTGCAAGGTCAGATTTCAGGGCAGGCTA
Source organism: Argolebias nigripinnis (assembly GCA_031763805.1). Classification (NCBI taxonomy): domain Eukaryota; kingdom Metazoa; phylum Chordata; class Actinopteri; order Cyprinodontiformes; family Rivulidae; genus Argolebias; species Argolebias nigripinnis. Next base: position 7,121,537 of record JARVJN010000144.1, read on the forward strand.
CCGGTACATAAATATACACAAATGTATACACATGAAGACCAGTCAGAGAAATAAGCCACGGGCCTCATTATCTGCTCACTTCTATACCATTATCAGTTTAGCAGAGTTTGTTGTAGTTCAGTGGGTGTTCTTGAAGCCAGCTGTAGTCTCATATGGCACTTTTGACCCTCACAGATACAGTTCATGGGCATCCCTTCAGTTCAGGATAAGAGTGTTTAGGAACACCATTTTGTTGTTTGCTCTCAGGGCAGAGGGAGAAGAATGTTAATAACAAAACATTCATAACCTTTGACCAAAAATTACTTCAAAGAAACTACAAGCAATGAGTACCCAACCTTTCCAAACCCCCAGGACAATTTGACTAAAGGATGTAGACTGCAGAGAAAAGAATGACATGCCATGAATGAGGCAAAAACCTGTGTCTGAAAGACCAAAGCCGACTTGATAAAATAAAACCTTGATAGGAACGAAGCCTGTGATTGCAGTCACCAAGTCCATAACATGGACCATCTTTTAACTTCCTGCTCCTTAGGTCCAGTCAATAACAGAACAAAGACATGGCTGTCTGTGTGATGCAATATGATGAACACTAAAGATATGTGAAAATATGTAATCATTAAATTTTGGTGAAATAGAAGATTATCCTGAACCAGTCCATGATGTGCCACAGTTTACAAGCCACCAGTGGACTGTCAGGGGATTTTTGGTCAAGGTTTATGGATGTTTCGCAACTACTATGGCTGAGAGTGTTAACTTCTATGAACCATATGTTTGAGTTACCAGAGAGTTATTTGCACTCTCAGAGAGAGCTGAATGAGGAGCTGATAACATCCTGATGCATGCTGAATAATCCAGATAGGTAAATTTAACAAGGTTGAGTCAGGTCCTCTGGATAGGGTCTTCTTTAATGAAATGTTTCGTCTTTTATCCAAAATACTTCTCCAGTCTGAGGAGCTGCAAGCAAACTCGATCTTATAAACAGCGCCTTCTGACAGTGGATCAACCAGTTTGCTTGTGACAACCAAAATTAATTGTCCACGTGCAAAAGTTGGACCATCAACCTAACAATTGATCGTTAGTGCCCTAAAATTTGATTGTTAGTGTCATGATGGCCACTTACTATTCACAGAAGGCTGAGTGATACTTGCAATAACAGCATTGTAAGAGGGTAACCATTGAATAGCCAGCCATCGGGTAAAAAGGAGGACCCCAAACCCAGATCCAGACCAGTGGTCATTCCGTATGTTACAGGAGTTTCAGAGAAACTGAGATGTTTATTTTCGAAATATGACATCCCAGTGGCTTTCAAACCCCAAAATACATTATAACAATGACAAGTTAGTTCAAACAAAGATCCAGTCCCCCGACACAGAGTAATATTGTTTATGCTGTTAAGTGCAAGGAGGACTGTGATATAAACAACCACTGGCCAAAAGGATTTGCTCAGCAGAGAAGATCAACATCATCAGGCCAGGACTTTACAGTTTACAGTCATCTCCAGGCCAGTGGTCATCTTTCAGGGATGAAGATGTTCACATCCTTCATAGAGAGGGATTTTGGTTTGAGAGAGGAGTAAAGGAGGCCATCTTTGTGAGGAGAACTCATCCATTATTAAACTGGGGGGTAAGCCTCCATGTTCAACTGTCACTCTCTTACAGTCCTGTAATTATAAGTATCACTCAAGCCTCTGTGAATAGCAAAAAAGGTTCAATCATGTCATCTGGATGAGTTTCTTTGAGTGAGAAATGTTTCGTCTCCCATCCAAAAAACTTTGTCAGTCTGCGGTCCTCCAACCAGATCTGTCCTATAGGTAGCCTTCACTGTTGTTTCAAGCTGAATTCTCAGAAGCAGCTTTTAATACATGCAAACGGGGCCCATCTGTCCAAAACTATCAATCTTCATCTACAACAATTAAATGTTTTAGGCCAGATGGCAACTTGCTACTCACAGAAACAGCCAGAGGACAGAAAAATGATTGAGCTTACAAACTTTTCTCTGTGAATAGCAAACAGCCACCAGGGCACTAACGATCAGTTGTTAGGCTGATGGTCCTCCTTTTGCGTGTGAACTAGGTTTGGTTGTCACAACAAACTGGTTGATCCACCATGAGACTGTTTGTTGCAGCTCCTCCCCTCACCCCACCTCCTACCATGTCAATAACTGCCAGAACTCACGTGGCAACTCATACCACTGCTCTGACATGTTAGACCTTCACTCCCTCCTCCTTTCCTTTCTCCTCCTTTTTTCTTTGTCTTTATGAATGTGTCCATAAACTCGAGCCGAACAACCTCAGAGTTCCACCGTTGCTTTCCATCTCATCTCTATTGAGCGTGGTCTGCTCTAACAAAACATTTATGATTAAGATCTGGTCCAGATTTTTCTATGCTCATTTCAAAAGTATAATCCACTAGATTAATTTCTAATTGAGTGGTTGTCAAGGCGGGTCCAAAGCAAGCTGAGGCAGGTAGTGTGTGGGTGGAAGTGAACGACAAAATAAAATGCAATGCCTAGAATACAGCTTTGCAAGTTGTACACACAAAAATAGGCCATGATTTTCAAAAATCTGTGCATGCAAAATGCATATCATGGCTCTTTGATCACAAGCACTAATTCATTTAAAAGATTGGGTGCAGCCACAGTTTAATTTTTTGTTTAGTTTATTTAGATATAATACAAAGTATATTATTATTGTCTTTTTTAAGATTACTGTACCTGTTTTTGTATGAAAATGTAGTGCATAAACCGTAATTTTTTTATAAATGTAGTGTTTTGTGTTTTCTAAGGTGTGTCATGACCTTCTGGATCATCCAGGGTGAGACTGACTTCTGCATGTCCAAATGGGAGGAGATCATCTACAACATGGTTGTGGGTATCATCTACATTTTCTGCTGGTTCAACGTCAAAGAGGGTCCCAGCCGCTTCCGCATGACACTCTACTACTCAATAACACTGGCTGAGAATGTGGCGCTGATTACAGCCTGGTACATCTATCGTGGCCCACAAACCAATGACTCTTCTGCTCTGGTGGTGGTGTGCCTTGTAGCCTGCAGCTTTGCCCTCGGGACCTTTTTTATGTTGGTGTACTACTGCTGGCTGCATCCAGACGGGCCTGTTCTAGGCTCCCAGTGGGGAGGATGTGTAGATGAGGGTGTGGTGAGTACAGCAGGCGTAGTGGGAGTGATTGACGCTTGTCTTACTCCATCTGAAGGGTCCCAAACAGACATGGTAATTACCAGTCCTCCAAGGACTCTGCCTAGGACTAAAGACACAGGGGAGACAGGTTCTGGAGACAGGGACAGCTGCTTGCCCATCTTCCAAGTTCGCCCTTCCCCTTCATCCTCCCCTGCCCACCTTCACAGGACATCCTCCTCATGTCGTGCACAAGAAGGTCCTGTAATCAGAATTGACCTGCCAAGAAAGCGATACCCAGCCTGGGATGCACACTTCATTGATCGTCGCCTACGGAAGACCATCTTGCTCCTGGAGACCACATCAGCTGTCAGCCCCCGGATACTGTACAGGAGTAGTCTGATGGGCAGCAAGGAGGTTTTAGAATATGAGACGACTGTTTGAGCCAACAGTGGCTCTCAAACTTAAAAAACTTCAGTCTGGGACCAAGGTTCAGCCTAGAATCAGTCCTCATCCAAGGACTACCTCTACCGGGGGTAACATGAAAATAAAACATTGTTGGTCAACTCTTTTAGAAAAAAGAAGCTGCCAAATGTGATTGTAAAATGTGAAGTGCAATCTGGGACCAAAGTTGAGGAGTAAGTAGCAAGACTGAGCCTGTGAATTCAGATCCCAGAGACACAACAGAGACTTAAGGAATGTTGAAACATTAGTTGCTAGGAGTTTGGCACATGCAATCGTTTTACCATCCATTATATCATCAAAAGGCCATCCATGAAATTCTCATTGTAAAACAAGATTTGTCCAGTATAACTACGTACCGTTTTCTTCAAAATCACAATAAAATTAACTTGGTATGCTTTATATTTAAAAAGAAATGATGACTTTGAAGAAAACCTCCATCCAGCCATTATATTTACCAGCTTATTCCTTTTCGGGTCGCGGGGGTCACAGGTGCCCCTGTCCAGCAGTCACTGTGCGAGAGGCAGGGGACACCCTGGACAGGTCTTCAAGTCCATCTCAGGACTTGAAGAAAACAGTTTAGGAATTATTTTGTTTGGGTTGTAAGGAAATTGAGATACTGTAATAGTTTTCTTCTTTTTATCTGATCAAGTCATGTGCAAAATGTTTCCTGTCCTAGCAAGAAGTTGTTTACATTACCATTAAGTGGTGTCCAAAGGGACAGAAAGTTCTGTACACTTAGTTCTGGTTTTAATCAACTGTGAGAGTTCATCTGCTAAAGGAATGCAACACATAACGATGACTTATGTGTCACAAAAGCAGCCATATCACAAGTCTCAGTATTTACATTCCTGCTGCACCTCAGCTTGTAAAATGACATGTTCAGAAATCTGTTAGTACTTCAAGTCAGGATGTAAGAGGCTTCTGCAGTTTCTTCCACAGCATGGGCACACTCTAACTCACCACAAACAAGGCCTGTGATGAACAAAGAAACAATAAATACAGATGTCAGCTGTATAAGCTTTTATAATAAGTTGTAGTTGGATAATGGATGCTCTTTCAGAGGTGAAGCTTCATTTAATCCTACGAGTCTAAATGTAACCCAGAGTTGTCTGCATTTTGAGTTCAGGACATGTAAGATATGAATGAAATTAGGGATGCACGATTTTGGATTCTTGGCCAATATCCGACATGCCGATATGTTAAAACTTATTTGGCCGATAATGATACCAATACCAATATTTTTCCCTTAGACCTACTTACAGAGACTAGATAGATTTCTCTGCTGTGGAATTAAAGGACTACATTATTCTGCATGATCTTTGTCAGTTTGGCCTGCTACCAAATGCAGATGCCAAAAAGGGGCTGAAAATAATGTAACATTTCAACTTAGGTTATGTTTATTGTCAAATTTATTCATGATATTTACTCTCTCTAATGCAATTACAACACTCAAACAGTGCAAATTCATACATTTTCACAAATCTAAACTCAACGGCACGAGTATCGTCCTAATGTTGTGTGGGCGCTACAGGCATTCTTATCCCTGGGTTGTCATACAAAGACAGCACCATTTATATCTTTGATTTATTTTGATGGAATGTCCGATATTTAACTTTATCGCTAATATCAGTCGATAACGATACCACGACAATAATATTGTGCATCCCTAAAGGAAGTCCTAACAAAATGATATGATGAACATGTTTTTCAGGTTTTGACTTTTAGAGGAGAAAGTAGAGCTGTGAATAAAACAAACCATCTGCCCCAACACAAACTGCTGAAGACTCAGCATTAGGCAGTTTGGCTGCATGGTTAGTTGCAGTAGTTTGTGTCTTTTGTAAGAAAAATAGCAGAAATAAGTATTTGAAGCTTTCTGATAGGTGTTCCCTACATCTGGCAGATAAATAATATAAAAATCCTATTTAGACCACAGTTAGGATGATATAAATGGATGTAAAGCTGAATCACTAACATTAAGGAAGTGCCTTCAAAAGCAACAATAATGATCAGTCAGAGCTGGTTCAAACACTATCCTGCACACCTCCACATTTTTCTACTGGATTATGATGGGTAGCATAGACGCCTCGTCAATAGAGCAGCTGTACCAGTGCAATTCATGGGTGCAAACTTTTGTTTTTGGTCTTTATTTTTAATTTGAAAACAACAGTTCAGCTGGCAGCTTCCACCACCTTGTTGCTAATCCAACCAGACAGCATTTTGTTGTCGTGGAGATAAGAAACAAAACTAAAACATTGAGGGGAGGTATCTTTCCAAGGCAGAAATAATGAAAAAAATACAAACTGTGTGGAATATGAAGCTAGAACGAATTATTTCCACAAGTTCATAAAAATGTTGCTGCTCAGAGTGCATGCAGGTGTGTGACACCCAGTGCAAACATTTTTTGGCTTAAACTGGACTGAAGTGAGACGATTGTAAATGTCAGGTTTGAGATCAGCATTTAGCCAGGATTGATTAAGAAATTAACAATCCAAAGCAGTTTTAGGCAGAAAAAAAAATAATAAAAACTTGTGTCGTCTGCATAACATGTTGTACTACACCAAACAGCAACATGCAGAGTTCATGAACTTGTGATCACATTTGTAATTTTTACCATTGTGCGCTCTATTTGACATAATCAGGCACGCATGAGGGGAGTTGCAGCCAAAAATATTTTAATTGGCAAATTTTTAAAGAGAACAAACCGGACGTCTTATAGTTAGCATTTGTGTTTGTTCTCTTAACAAAATGAAAATAAACATTTCCTTTTTGATTTGCACTCATTTTCAACAGTAACTGTAAATAGATGAAGGTGATGTGAAAAGAAAAAGAAACACAAAGAGAAAAAAATTGTCTTTAGTTTGTAGCAGACACTTCCTCCCCAACAACTGAGCTGAACCAGGCTGTGGTTGTCTGAAAAAGTTTTCACCAACAACAACAAAAGGAAAAGCAATAAAGGGTAAAATATAATCTTAGAGTTCGTTCACTGATTGAAAGAGGAGCCTCTGTTGGATTTCAAACCCACTCACAGCCATGTTTACATTTTATGGAGGTGAAAAGTAATGCCACGACAAATGATGTGCAGTCCACTATAATATATACATTTTAAAGGACATTAAATCAGGATCTATTTGAGATAAATAGTTTAAATCTGAGAAACGAGTTCACAACTAATACAAAGGAAAGTGAGACTAGTGTATTGCTGCAGGTTCAATCAGCTCTAATTCAAACATGTTTCTACATTTTGCATCACTGTCATTGATTTACATGGTTATTCTGTCAAAAATATGAAGTGCCCAGGCTGCAGGAGTGCTACACCAAGTTACTGATGGTATTTGTGTTGCAAACAATATTTTTAATAAAAACAAAAAGCTACTGATGTTCACTTGTATGAACAGCTTTTACACTTTGGAGACTGGACCTTGTTTGAGTTGAAAACACTACATGTGTGTCACTTTCAGTTTTACTGGCTGCGTCTGCTGGAAACATGTTGGAGGCTCAAATCTTTGAGACTTTTGTGTGAGGTTAGCAAAATTTCTATTGCAGTGAGAACACAGTGCCAAATTTGAAATGTCATTGCCTTTTTTTTTTTTTGGCATTCACAGCTTGACGTTGGTGTAAATTCTCAGTCATCCAGGAAAGGATTGGAAATAAATTACCGTTTACACAAAGTTGTAAATAATTAATTTTTTATGGGATTTTTTGTCCCCTGTGATAAAACAATATCCAATAATATAATGTTATAGTTTTGTGATGCACCAGCCTGGCCCACTCTCCAAATTGAACTGGATACCAAACAGCTGCTGCCTTAAGTCAAGTTTTCTTCTTTTTTTAACTGATGAGCAAATGGGAACAAACGTCTTGAATGACGTAAATTAATTTCTTTATGAGTGAGGTTTAAATGTGTGCCTGATGGAAGACAGTGGAGCAAACGCAGTCAAAGCAGTCATTTGAAGATGTGACAAAGACCGCATGCTTCAGAAGTTGCCTTCGGGTTGCTTTTAGGAAGCTTCCTCTTTTAAAGTTTTTGGATCTTACGCTTCTGCCTTGAACAGTTTCATTATCGTAATGTTTAATGTTGTTACTTCATTTGTTTCAGTTATATTTGTTGACCATGCATTTTATTTAACTCCACCTGTTAGCTCTGTGCATGGTGGGCCATTTTAATATCACTTCAGATCACACTTCTATCTCTATTTATAACTTTAAATATCAAAAATAGCATTTATTCTACTGCTTGGAATTTAAATGAATGATCACACAATTGTATAACTATTAAATTTAGGATATCTACCATTCCAAGTGTACTAACTCTGCACTCCCCATATTTCCCACAAAGATCATACCCACCTTGTGTCACTTAGTACACAAATATATTTGTTCCAGACTCATATGTCACAACTTTGTATACACCTTGGGAGCTGCCTCAACTTTGATGATTTGTTCTATACCAGTACACTTTTAAAATGAAGATCACCTGATTTGGATCCATCCATCCATTATCTTTACCCCCTTATTTCTTTTCGGGTCGTGGGGCCACTGTTGACCATATTCAGCAGTCACTGTGTGAGAGATGAGGGACACCCTGGACAGGTCTCCAGTCCATTACAGAGACTGCAAAGGGGTCAGCAAAGATAAATGTATTAATGTTAACTAACACAAATCACCATAACTAGTGTTTATCGTGAATATTTGTTACAAGATAAGCACATTATGGTTAGGTTCATTAATAATATTAATTGTGAAACTAAGCACAGTTTGATCCATTGAGCTCACGCCTGTGCACAAATAGGCTCATGCATATTGTATGCATGTGGGGAAATGTGCATATGTTAAGTGCAGGAGTGGGACATAGCAGTCGTTTTGTACCCAAAGGATATGAAACAGCAATTACTGGGTACAAAGTAGGGGTTTGAGTGAATTAGCCATTACCCATCAGGATCTCTAGGTTTACCATCGACTTTCTCTCTGCAGATGGACGAGAGCCACAAATCTCTCTTTGCATTGTTTTGATTTCTTTGTGGAAGTAATCAGAAACATAAATCTGTCTTTCTTTTTTAAATTTGCAATGCAAAACAAAAGTGCAACAATTTTTAGGCTCAATATACTCAGTTTAAATTGGCCACAAAGATTTTTTTATTATTATTATTTTTAAAGGGGGTAAGATCGTTTAAGGAAAAACAAGTGAAGTGATGTAACATTGCTCCCCTCTAAAGACTGTTTATCAGGTAGACCATCAACAAGAACCTGGAATTTGAAGACAAACCCAGGCTAGCTTCCCTGTTGGTTGGTTCCAATACAAGTTTTAAGTCCCACCCCTACCTTGTCAATGCATGGGGCAATTCCGTTCTTAAAATTAAAACATACCTCTGTTTTTTTAGATGTTGTGTCTTGTTAATTTATTTGACTTTTATTTAACCAGGTTAGTCAGTTGAGAACAAATTCTCATTTTCTATGACGACCTGATCAAGATGCAACAAAGACAGAAGTGATAGAACAGCAGAAGGTCAACATACATAGAAACAACTGAAACCAAACATAAGATCATATAGACCAAAGGTATGGATGACAATCAAAGAGCTAGAACTGGTCCATGGTGCAAAAAAGTACAACAGCAATTGAAGAGGAGATTGTTAAACGCATGTGGGATGGTCATGAAATGATGCGTTCACTGACCTTTTAAAGAAGCAAAAGTGATTGAAATAAGTTTTAATAGTTCCTGTAAATGGTTCCAATTCCAGCATGAGAAAACTGCTTTCAGCAAACAGGTTAATGTAGCTGCTGGAGCAGAGGGTGTGCATGTTGCTACTGATGTTAATGAATGGAGGTAGGATTGGGGTTTACCAGTTAGGGTTGAACAAATCAGCAGAAACCAGTTTGTTTGTCTGTGGGAGTGAAGAGAGGACCAGTTCACCAGAGAATACAGATGAATGCTGAAGGTGCTCTGATGACAAACCAAATGGCTGCGTGGTAAATGGTGTCCAGTTTGTGGAGGAGGGTTTTGGAAGTTCTGTAGATGACGCCACCATAGGTGAACATCGGAAGGATTGTTATTTTTACCAGTAGATGTTTAGCACATTGAGTTAGTGAAGATTTGTTTCAGAAGATTGTTGTTTCCCGTGGCAGCACTTAATGACGTACATCGCCAGTGCTCAGATTCTCATTCCAAAATGCAACATGGCAGCATCCATAAAACAGTTCCTGCAAGGCCTCAATTCTCAACAGCAAGATTCTATCTTATCTAGGAATGGTGTCCCTATTGAGTTTGTCGATACAAGTACTTGGGTATCCTGGTCGACTTGCATCTCTCTTTTAAATCCCATGTTGAAAACTTGATAAAGAAACTGAAAGTTAAACTGGGTTTCTTTTTCAGAAGCAGATCATGTCTAACTCTGAATGCTTGGAAACACCTTGTCACTGCAACATTCCTTTCCTCCATTGATTACGGTGACATTATTTACATGCTCCCTGCAGATGTTAGATGCTGTCTATCATGATGCACTAAGATTCATAACTGGCTGTAACTACCGTACCCATCACTGCACCCTGTATTCACTGGTTAACTGGTCATCATTAACTTCAGACAGACTCTACTACTGGTACATTTCATATTTAAATCACTTCTTGGTCTGTTGCCTTCATACATCTTTTCCTACATGTCTCTGCGTGAGTGCAGTTACCACGTGCGCTCTCAGGACATTATTACATGTAGTGTCCCCTCGGTGTTGACTGAACTAGGCAAAAATCATCCTACTCTGCTCCTGTTTCCTGGAATATCTTGCAAAAAGATCTGAAGCGCTCAACCTTGACCTCTCTAAGTGGCTTTAAACATAGTTAAATTCATGGCAAGAACCAATGCCGACATGTTCCTGTTTGTAGTTTTCTACACCGCCATACAACCTAGCTGTTTTTCCATTACTTTTCTTTTTAATTATCCTTTTAATTACCATTTTATTTTCACTTGTTAAATATATATAAATACATTCGTATGCATCATTTATGATGGTCTATAGTTGTCGTTGTTGTACACTTTTGTTAAAATTCAGGTCTCTCTTGTAAATGAGTCCCCGAGTCTTAATGGGATTAACCTGTATAAATAAAGGTTGAATAAATGAAAATTACATTTCAGGCAAGTACAATAGAATTTCCATCCTCTTTAGAAATCATCACTAAAAGGAACATGTTATTGTAACCATAGTTTTCCTGCAACATTTAAAAGGCAAATTCATAAATATTTTAAGATATTATTGTTTGTAGAATTAGCATGTTCAAAGAGCCAAAATCATTTTGTGAAAAACAGTAATAAAAACCTTATTGATGTGTAAATGGGCAGCTTTTAAGGTGGGACAATCATCAAAAAAATTATAACTTTCCCGCAATCATCAAGGTACTGCAATTGACAATCACAACAAAAGCATTTTAATATTTTAGAAAAAGGAATAAAGTTCAGAAAGCAAAAAATAAATAAAATAAAAATAAGCAGGCCACAGAAGAACAGCAGGAGCATCTTCTTTCATTAAGATCCAGTGCTGTGATGAAAAACATGCACTAAAAGAGCATCAGTTGTTGATTGATTTCTTTCCTTTGTGAATTTGTTTGACTGTTTTGTAAACAGACAGCTTGTTCTTCCATATTTCAGAGAAAGAAGCTGCTCAAGGAGAGCGATACCTCCAGGATGCTGGAATTTGTGGTATTAAATTGCTCCAGAGGCCTCAATAAAACTTTGATTGCAGCTGTTGTACTACATGTGTTGTCAAATTAGTACAGTTGGGAAATCGAAAGGATTGAAAGTATAACTTTAAACAACACTATTATTTCACCACTCACATTCTTGTTAGTCACAAAGATAAGAAACCTCCTTATGCGCCTGTCTCCGAGGAGGAAGATTCACATTATTTAAAGCATTGCCAGTGTGTATGTGAATATGCCGACTTATTTCTGTGTGAAACATTGTGTTTTAGCCTCTGATCAAAATTGTGATCACAATACGTAATAGTGTCAAACGTTAAAAGATTTCTCCCCCTCAGTCTGTGAAACATGGGATCACGACAGCAGAGACAACATGTGGTTTTGTGATCAGCCTTATTTTCTGTGTAGGATGAACACTTTCCAAAAAATAAAAAGTGCTGCTGAGATACCTGCTGTGTGGAGGAGAAGGAAACATGGTTGTTTAATAAGAGATAACTCTTCAGACAATCTTCAGACATCTTGATGATTGGCGTGTTGGTATAGCAGAAAAATGGCAGATCCGCAAGTCTTCAGGTCCTGGTTATAGAAGAAAGCTGATTATTTATCACAATGGGATGTTCCACAGCAGTCGCTCCTCTGCTATTAAGCTTCTCAAAAACAGTTGTAAATGTACTCAATGCGGCAAAAGAACATCTGCCACATGTACAAAGAACCTCCCTAAAGCAATGCTCTTCTAATGGCCACAATGAGACTAACATGTTTCCCTTAACGTTTGGTGCAGAGTTTATTTTTCTACCTCTGCGTGGTGCCGTGTCACTACAGCCGACATAAGAAGATTAGTCTCTGAGGACAAAAGTTAGAATAATGTACTGAAGATGGAGGATATGATGCGTTTGCTTTTTGAAGACATGACCCCACTGATGTGTTCGCAGCCTCATTTATGTCAAGTGTGAGCTCCACCTGAAGAGCTCGCTCAGTTTGAACATGGAAGGAAACAGAGCGGTGACAATACCACCTCAGTGTGAGAGAAGAGAAAGACAAAACACTTTAAGGGGCTTTCGGCCTAACACAATGGATTTGTTCAATGTAGCCGACTAGACACCACGATACAATTATTACCTTTTTTGTATGCAACAAACAGGAGACTGGCTGATGGACTCTCTGACAAATACTGCTGTCTTGACAAGTAAATATCCCTCTGAAACCAGGAAAAGGACATATGGATAAGACAGCATTTCACATTCTACCTTCTATAGAGCTAAATTAGGCTCCATCACAGCTGAGTAAGTATGATGGGAAAGGACAGTGAGAAGCTTTCTTGTAATCGTGCATGTCGGCAGAGATTTCTCTCAGGCAGAAAATATGGAATTAAGAAGAGTGAAGTGCGGACAAACGAGGTACGCTGGGTTTGATGGATTCCAGAGGAGGATGACTGACCGCTAATTGAGGCAGAGGCGCCTGTGTTGTGTCTCGCTGCATGTCACAGAGAAAATGGAGGGCAATTCAGATTTCTTGAAGTCAGACGGGAGATGTATAGCGTGATGAAGTATAATGAAGGCAAATGAGATGAGAAGATTTAGACTGAAAGATGCAGAGGACACAGCTCCTTGGAGGAGCTTGCAACCACCGAAGTATGAAAAGTTAAAAGAACTTTGGTATTATGAATCACGACAAGTCAAATTCCACAGACAACAGGAGACGTCAAAGCTAACACTGCAGCTAAAGTCTGACAGGGGAACGGTGCGATGCACTGAATATCTGAGGAGTAGATGAAGTACATGTATACTGAAAGAGAAACTTTGGAACATGTAACATATCTGTCCTCTATGCTACCATGTATATGGCCTGATTTATCTTTCTTAAACTCTCTTTAAAAGTTATTTTTCCCCTAATGTTTGTAGACTGTTTAGCTTAACATGAGCAAAAAATCTCCCATTTAGTGACCACTGGTGTAATAAAGTTATTTTGTGGCACAATGTGAATCACAGTTCCCTATAAGTCAGTCCACTTCGGTGCAACATATGATATGGGAATTGTGCCCCCGCGCGGTTCACCTGAAGCATTACAATCACACCTTTTAAAGAGC
>JARVJN010000144.1:8759500-8771238 GCA_031763805.1 Argolebias nigripinnis
CCTTATCAGAATGATAATCTTAGATATGAAAAAGGGGTAGATAACATGAGGATAAGTGGTGGTATTACAAAAAAGATCTTTCACATCTTGTCTGTTTGGACACTATATGAAAAATCAAAAAAACTCTACCAGAAAGCATATTTAAGACAAATCACATATGCATTTGAGGTTGAGGCAGTGAGATTTAGTCCATGAGCCTTTTTCAGATAGCAACAGTTCTGTTGATGTTACCAGCCGGCACCAGCAATAGGATCTTAAATATAAAATGGAGCTAGGTTGTTGAGGGTGTTGTATAATAAAAACGAGATTTTTAATTCTATTCTGGATTTGACAGGGAGCCAGTAGAGAGAAGCTAAAACTGGAGAGAGATGATGTCTCCTGCCATCTCTCATCAAAACACTGGCAGCAGCGTTTTGGATCAACTGAAGACTTTTTAAAGAAGTATTTGGACACCCAGATAACAAACAAATGCTATAGTCCAACCCAGACGTGATAAATGCATGGACCAGTTTTCCTGCATCGTTTTTGGACAAGATGTTTCTTGAACGAGAGTCTGAGGTTGATCGCTGTAGCTGACCGATCGCTTTTCTCGCTCCACATATGGCTGCATTCACTTCAAAATCCATACCGCTAGCAAGAGCAATGACAATATGGTCATCAAATTGTTCGAAAGCACACAAAAACCCACCGAAGAATGAATGTTGCTCTGTATTTCATGCTCCCTCATCAACTTTAGAAAGTGCTAGAATCCAAAGCTAAACTTGAACCTCCCTCCGGCCCGGCACCGACCCTGGGCCCCAGGGCCTGGGGGAAACAGAGGTGATGTTGACCATGTGTCCCTCTGCTCAGTGAAGGACCCAGCTCGAGTAAAGCTGACACCCTCTGCGTGCGCCCCTAAACTCCTTTAACCCTTTCCTAAACTCCCGTGCTAGCCCCCCGTTGCGCGTGCTCATTGGCTGACCGCCTTCAGGCGTCCCTTTTCCATGGCTCCATTGTCTGGCCCCCATAAGCAGCTTTGTTTCTGCATGTGCAGCTGGGACAGTCCGCTCAGCCATTAGCCACAACGCGCCAAAAGCAGTGCGGGATAATATAATTACAAAACAAAAGTCAGGTGGCTCATGAGATCGGCGAGGAGAATGCCCATTGAGGAGATGCGTGGACACACTGGCGGGCGGCCAGCTATAATTTGATTATAAAGTTGTGTGAGTGACAAAAGGAACAATTGAATCGGCTTTTTTATTTCATTTTATTTTCCACTCTGTGGTTTAATTTGATTCCACAGGGACTTTAAAAAGCGAGCGGTGTGAAAAGAGAGATTTACTCTTCTAATTTCCAATCACCAGCTCAGAAAGCGTCATATGTTTTGACAAAATAATGAAGGGAATTCCTCCCTGGGCTCAACTCATTGTCCTGCTGCCGAAACTCTTCGACTGCTTGTGAGGCCCAAGTCAGTGAATCGCTGTAAGTTGGAGTTTTCTTATAAACTAGCTGGTCTTATGCTTTTTGTGCTCTTTTCTTCTTGTGCATGAACGAACACAGACTGGTGGACAATAGGATCAGTGGCAGATCCATCTCCTGTAATACTTTCTTTAAACAGGGCAGCAAGTGTGTCCCCCTGTTCCGTCGGCAGACCAGAATTTATCCTGTTAGTCACCCTAGATGAGTGAAAGAGTAAAATCAACCCCCATACCAGCTGGTCACATGCACACAGAGATGAATCCATTCATACAGGCGCACACGCAGACACTTAACCCCACACAAACACACACACACACAGATTTATGGACAGCTGATAAGAAGCGGTTTTGCTGGTGCTACTGTTCGGATCAGGTCAAGCAGAATCAATTCCGTTAATGTCCTTTTGTTTCTTTATTTCTGCCAAGTTCATCTTTTTTAATGCTTTGTTTTGCTCGTCCATATGACAATGAGAAATTGGTCAAAATGCATGCAGGCTCTTACGACAGAGGAGTGTGAGCTTTGTGCCCTCTCAGGGTGTGTAAACGCCCATTTTTTTTGCCCTGTTGGGCACCATTTGATCGTGCCCCTGGGAGAGCGCCACATTCTCGTGCTTGCGTGAGACTCGGGAGAGTCGGCTGATTAATGCTGATTAACGCACACTGGTTTGCTGACCCTCATCTTTAAAGCGAAGTCCAGTGCAGTGAGGGACTTATTAAACAGTGATGCTTTATATTTACTTTACAATACATTGGTAGTCCCGCATTTAACTTATTGTGTTAATGGTTGGGGTACAGCATGTAAAACCATAACAAAGCCTGTTTTTATTCTGCAAAAAAGAGCTGTAAGAATTATAACCAGAAAGAGTTATTGTCACCCTTCTAATGTTCTGTTTTGTCAGCTGAAACTACTTAAGTTTTATGATTTGGTGATGTAATATTTTTCTACTTATGTTTAAAGCTCAGAATCACTTGCTACCATCAAACATTCAAGCATATTTTGCAAAAAGTAAGAGTAGTTATAATTTGAAGGGAATAGATATTTTTGTTAAACCTAAGTATAGGACCAGTATAAAAGGTTGGTCTACTACAATACAGGGAATTAGTCTGTGGAATGGTTTGGAGGATGATGTAAAGTTAGTAAAGTCAATGTTAATATATAAGAAAAAGATCAAAACTATTTTGTTGGAAATATATATAATTGATTTATGTCTAATATGTAAACATGAAATTTTGATGAGTTAAGCATTTTGCTGTATTATATATGAATGATTATTGTTTGAATTGATAGTTTGAATTGATTTTGTTTAAGAGGAAGCAGATATGATAAGAAATTTTTTTCTTCTTCTGCTTCCCTTCATTTTTTTTTTTTTTTTTTTTTGAAAATGTATTTGTGTTTTTTAATGGAAATGAAATGAATAAATGAAGAAGAAAAAATCAGAGGAGGATCTGTTTTCTCATCAGGATGACACTATCGATGTGTGCCAGCTAGTTCAGCATCAGGGTCAAGGTGACCAGAACAATTTGCTGGACTCATTTCAGCTTAGTCACCACATCAACCATGGATGGGTCGTCTCAAACACATGAGCTTTTTCAGAAACTGATCGGTGAATAGTAGAGATTCAATGAATGTTTAACAAATCTTGCTAAGTTGATGGAAAAAATGACTAGCATTGCTTTAGGATATCAGTTAACAAAAACTTCTTGCTTCCCCTTTTTGTTGAAAGAAACCTGCAGCCCGACCTGTCAGAAAGCTTTAACGGGCAACACAAACTGGTGATTTTATCAAAATTTTATTAGTTCTTTCATCACAGTAATCAAGTAGAGGACCACGTCAGATGCACCTTACTGTTTTCTGTTAATCCAGCAAGTGTGCTGGGGTTTAATACATGCACAGAATATAAATCATAGTCTGTAAATCAGCCACTATCCACGGGACTCTCTGGTGACCATGGTGCCCAAACATAAGTGACCTTGTTGAGATGAGCTAGCAGATGGCGGGTTGTCTGGTGCCACCACCTGCTGTCTCAGGGCCCACCGGAGCCTGAAGTTATGTACGTGCACGTCTCTTTGGATTAACTTTAGTGTAATGGGATTTAGCACCCCGCAGCAGACTGGGGCAGGATACAGCAAAACACTTCACTGTGCCACACATCTTCAAGTTCACCTTTAAATCAAATACACACAGCTTCTGCTCTTAAAAGAGAAAACTATATCAATACCAGCTACGTGGTACAGTGTGGTTCCAGTGTCTTGTGATAGACGTCAACACTAACCTGCATCAGCTGCTGTTTGAGCTTCTGGATCTCTGAGATGTTCAGCTCGCTCAGTATGTCGTCCACCAGGCTGGGCGCAGGGTGGAGGAGCGCCTCCTTCTTGGGCGTGGACATGCGGTTGTCGTCAGTGATGGCACTGGCAAGTTTGCTGAAGCCATTTTCATATCCGTGCAGAGCCTCGTCGTTGTTGGGTTCGGTGGCTGCATCGTCGCTGAACTTGAGACCGTCCAGAGAAAGGCTGAGAGGGCTGAGCGGAGAAAAACGGTGAGCTTTGTTGTTTTGAACCATGTATGGAAGCACCTTGTCAACGCGCCGTTTACCTGTGGTACAGAGAGTCTCCAATGCTCATGTAGTGGGAGAGCTCTTTCCTCAGGGACGCCTTGAGCTCTCGCTCGGTTTTGATGGTCTCCAGAGCCTCTCCCAACTGCCGCTCAGCGATTTCCTTCAGGCGAATGGCGTCCTCCAACTGGCTGTTCAGGAACTGGGTGTCCTCCTCCAGACGACGGATCTCATGCTTTAAACCCTCAAACTCCACCTGGACAGTGAGCAGAGGCAGACAATTTATATTTTAAGAGCATTACACAAGCAATACTGTATTTTCCGTCGTACACGCTGCACCAGTCGCATCAGTTGCATCAGTCCAAATATGTCTAATAAAGTGGAAAAATCCATAAATAATGGTACATTGTTTCGCCATATACGTTGCATCTACTATGCGTCATCGCTGATGTGTCGCGTTTGTTACGCGTCACCGCTAACAACCTGGAAATGTGGGCCGGTGTTGTGCCAAAAATCGATTGGCTGTCAAATGGCGACCGCGGGAGCGTGCACAAGAGGACTTATAACAAGAATTTAACAAGATTAACACTTACAAATAATTATATGTTTGCTCGACTTCATAGTAAAGGTGTGTCTCAGTTGAACTTTTACTTAATAAATGCACTTCAATGGTCAAATTAGCTGCATGTCGCCAAGGCGTTGCAGCGAAATGAAGCTGATTTGATGGTTGCTCCAGGCGAGCTTGACAAAGGTTGGAGGCAAGCCAATTGTGTCATTAACAGCCACTTTTAACCTATTACATGAGACAACGGCATGCCATACTACTCGAGTGCCATCTAGTGGCCGAAAATGGTAGTGTTCAATATTTTCAATGTCCGAATGAATGAAAACTCATATCTCAGCCAAAAATTGGTTTATAAATACAGTATGTGAAAAAATCCATAAATACGTCACTTTGTGTATAAATTGCAGGATATGTAAATTATGCAAAAAACGCAACTTATACAGCAAAAAAAAAACAAAAACACAGCCTATAAATATAAATAAATATAAATATCAAAAATATATAAATATAAATATCAAATTTCAAGAAAATAAATCCGAAACACATTTGATTTTTCCAAGACCTAATATTTAAGTTAATTTGACAAAAAGCCTGACAAATATATGTGAGCTTCAGGCAGATTTTTTTTTTAAAGGCAGCAGATTAGATTTTATTTACCGTACATCAGAGTGGTAATTTTCATAATTGAACCAAACTAAAGAAGCAACATGATGACAACCAGAAGTAACCATATCAAGAAGAGGGATGTTGTGCTAGTCTTCTTCCCTTAATAATTCTGCATCATTTTCTAACTATCGGTATAATCGCGCTGTTCTCAGGGCTGACGTGGACCAGGCTCACCTGACTCTGTTTGAGCATGGAGACCTGTTTCTGCAGTGAGATGTTCTCCTCCTCCAGCTCCGTGTAGTCCTGCAGTAGTCGACTCTCCCGGAACTTGTACTCCTTGATGTCATCCCGCAGCTGATTTCTCTGGAGCTCCACCATTTGGCTGTTCTGAAAGAACCAAATACAGAAAACAAAGAAAGAAAAGACGTCAACGATCAATATCCAAAGTTTTTTTTTTTTCTGCTTGACTTTGGGAGAGATGATTTTTGCTTTTAGTGGAACAGTTTAGGGCTTTTCAACACTAAGTGTTGCTGAATAATAAAGAGCTCCCAGTTGGCTGAACCAAACGTGTGCATGCATGTGTCTGTGGGTCTGTTGGGAGGGAAGGTTGCCAGGTGTCTTTCCAGGCTGTTGGCCACAAGTGTGTTCACTTGCCAGTTCTAATGACACCCAGTAGATTGACGCCTTCTCATCTCCTCCTTAGAGACATTCTGTTAAAAAACGGAAGCTCTGTAATGGTCTAGTTACCAAAAGGAGGGTCTAATTAAGATTCGTTTTCTGTACGCATGAGCCAATGAACACAAGTGAAGTAACTGAGGAAAGAAGTGGTCCAAAATAGACTGAAATATGCAACAACTGTATATGTAAAGGAATACTGTATACTCATACATGCAAGGTAAAAAAAAAAGGCATGAATGTTAACTTTCTGCTCTTATTACAGAATAAAGCTCTGCTACTACAATACTGTAAGAGCAATCTGATCTCAAGCTGCTTAGGTAAGACCTCATTAACTATGTAAGACAAGAGAGCTCAGAGACCTGCCCTTATGCCTTCAGGACTCTACAAGACTACTGAGCCACCTGTGATCTTACCTGTTCACCCTAAATGGTTAATTATGGTACTTCTCATCTGATGCTGCAGCTCTTTGAGAAAGAGAGGAATGGAGGTATCTTTAGCTGTCAAGCAAGTGAATGCTACTTACATGCTTTTAGAGATTAATAAATAAACTTCACACTCAGGTGTGAATGTAAATCTGGTGACGACACATCAAGGGTGTCTCAGAGAAATCACCTGCTGGTCTGTGTTAAATGGTGCAGAATAGTTGGACCTATAGTATATCTGGACTTGCCATTCTGTGTTTGTTTGTCTCCTTTCTGTTCCTCTCTAAACCAGATGGTCAAAGTAGATGGCGCTTGTCCTGAGCCTGGTTCTGCTGGAGGCTTCTTCCTGTTAAAAGGGAGTTTTTCCTTTCCACTGTTGCCATTGTGCTTGCTCAGGATGGGAGACTGAGACAAAGTGAAGACTCAATGAGTCTGCTGGCTCCCTTACTAATTGGCTTTTTTATATCCTGTATGTGAATGTTTCTGTTCAGTGCCCTGAAACAACTTTGTTGTGAATTGGCGCTAAATAGATAAAATGAACTGAATTGAATTAAAAGGACACAGATACAGCTATGGGTTTGCATGTGTATATGTGTGATGGGGCTTTCTTTTTGAAAAGTTGGCACAGATGACTTAAAAACCAGACACAATAAACTTCCTGAGCCTTTTGGCTACTTCCTCTCACAATTACCAGGTGGTCACAATAAAAACCCTGATCTGGGATCATGTTTTCAGCCTATTTGAACACTTTACTTTCTCACCACTGCCTTGAGATTTAACAGACATCAGACAAAATATGAACTGAATCAATCAAAGTATTTTAAACTAGAGGATGAGCAGTTTGATAAATGTGGTGGTCACAGTTTTTATGTTTGTTAAGGTTAGGCAAGATTAGATTTGGTAGTTCAGTTGATTTGTCTCCAAAAGTTAATCAGATGTTGATGTATAGCCAAATATTAAATTCTTAGTTTCATTAAAAATCATTAAGGGACTCATAAGACATTTTGGTAACAGATAAAACAGGGTCGGCTCCTACAGTTAATGCCAACATTTTAAGCAAAGTTTCTTCCCAATGTGTACAGCTAAAATATGTTTGAGATAACTCGTGGCTACTACCACATCAAATAGTGAAGTAGTAGTAGTCCAATATCGATGTAATCGACTGATTGTGTTTATTAAGGCTGCTCAGCTGTGGCAGGCATCTTGAATAGGGTTGACTCCATAAGTTAATTTGTTGCTAGATAAACAGTATCTCCTGTCTTATAAGCAATAAACACGTCCCGTCATAAAATAGTTAAACTCAGGAGACTTTCTTGCTTAAATGTTACTTAAGAGTTGTAAATTCTGAGAAAGAACATTCTGAGATTTGTCATTAACTTCTCACTGCAGTCCTCTGTGTTAATACACTCTTTAAATTAACCATCATGTGCAGAGCAGAGTAGAAGCAGTCATTTGAATATGCATAAATATTCATCTGTGATGGACAGGTCTGATGAGGGTTTGCTTGTGTAAAAGCCCACATGTTGGGGCAAAAATATACAATACAGGAGTCGGGACCTGAGCAGCTGGCTGCTCGGGTCTCTTCCTGGTCAGGGTCATGTGCCTCAGCTGGAAGGTCAGTGCTGTTCAGTTCAGATGAATAGAGACTTCCCCTGAACCTGATTAAGACACTGCACAATCTGATTAAAATGCACACACTAGTCACGACCTTTCACCCTGCTTCCTCATGCTCCGCTACCATGAGCCCCTGAGAGACTGAACCGGAGACCATGTGTGTCCCAAGTGCTATCAACAATTATTAGTGTGAGGTACGTACAGCTCTCTGGGGAATATTTCTGATAAATCACCAACATGAGAGTGCCTATAAAAACTGGGGTGTGATATTCTGAGGGCAATCTGGTGCCACCCATAAAGTCCTAACCACAGACTTCAGTGACGTCAGTGGGTGGGTCCTTTGTCTTTCCAGGTGACATTTGGACAGCTTCCTTAACAATCCCATAAATTATAGAGAAGTACCAATTAGACCTGTTGCGATAAACAATCAATCAATCGCATAATGAATGAAAATTATCAACCTCATTTTTATTTATTAGCTTTATCGTTTTTTGTCTCTCTCTCTTTCTACTGAAGACATGGCTCAACTCCAGTGTTCGTCACTGACCCCTCCCTTTCTCTTTTCTCTTTAAATTTAGTTTTAACCATCCAAAATCGCATTTTTGGATTGTTAAAAGTAGCTAAGCTGAGAAGCTAAGCTACGAGCTAAGCTAACAGGCCGACCTCGGGAATAAACTTCTGTCTTGTTGAGCTTCAAAATTCATGGTTTAAACCCGTGCCTTCGTGTAAAAAGTTGGTTTTCTCTACAAAAAGAAGCTACTGATTTTTTAAATAAAAGCTTTGTGTGAAAAATGCTATGCAAAAGAGCTCAAATCACTGAACGTAAGCCTTGTCACCATGTGAGACCATGTCACGTCAAGGGGCCTCCCTCCCGTTTTTCTTAAAGAGACACGCTGCTCAACTATCCATCCTTTGGATCAAACAGTCTTATACTGTCACCAGTGGTCAAAAAAGGTACTATACTCAAAACAAATCAACATTTCTTCTAAAAATTGACAAATAATTATTGTTAAATTTCAAACAATATTATTGTTTATTGCAATAATTTTTGAGACAATTAATCGCCCAGCAAAGTTTGTTATTGTGACAGGCCTAGTATCAGTACATCACTTCCCAATAAGATAGACAGCAATAAAAATCATTAAAAAATATATACATATAAAAAGGTAAGAAGTAGGGGTGCAATGATTTATCAGCCCCGATTTCCTTAATTTTGGGAGCTTGACCGATACATGAGAAAACTATTTTACATATTTTTTTGGAGTTTTAACAACAATTGTCTAAACTTTATTTATATTTCAGAGCACTACCTCATGACCAGTTAAAACAAATTTGTACTGTTTCTAGGATATTGTTCAAGGGTATGCTTTTCAATAAAATAAGATTGGAAAATTGAAGGTGCATTGTGACATAACATCTGGCAGTGTCGCCTAAAAAACAAAATCAGTATCGGCCAAAATTGGAATTGTACATTCCTTATTTATCCTGATAAAGTGGTTTCAAAAAGTCACAACAAATCTCCGTGGATCAGATTGTTTCCCATTTGTAATATTTAAGACACACCAACATACTATTTTTGACAAAATTTCATGCATCAGGATTAAAACTTGTCTAGATGTGTTTGCACGAATCTTGCAGTTATTAAAACCATTAATTCTTCTGGAAATGCCTCGATTGCTCATTAAGCCGTTGTAAAAAACTTTAAGGCTTAGCCAAAGAGTAGATTAAAAATGCTTTAATACTTTGTTTAAAACTTTTATGTGGTCTTAAAAACTCTGCAGAAGCCAGTTTGCCTTTATGAAAATCCATATAGCCTCTTAGCCTTAGTTTGACTCTCCCAGAAGTGCTGTGCAGACCCCAGATGGCACACGACTGTATTATTTATACCACACACTTTAAAAGGGAAAAGAAATGTGTTCAATCCTGTGTCTGTCCCTCCATTTCACTATCAACCCTCCTCACTTAGCACTTAAGTAAAATGTGCCAAATATCACCCAACCAAAGTGCAGAAGCTCCCAGATGTTCAGACACAAAGACCTTTACAGTGTTTTATCTCCCCCAACTCCATTTCTCAGCTCTTCTAATACCCCTGACCTCCATTTGGCCATTTCAGCAACAGCGTAGCTCTAACTTTCCAACCACTCACCACTTCCTGCATCAGTGCACTTTCAGATGCCATGCATCAGTCACAGTTGAATTCCTCCATCATGAATGGATACTGTATGTCAAATTATATTACACTAAAGGAAACAAGCCAGTCGAGGAAGAAAAGCCAAGGCAGCAAGTCTGTCTGACAAACCCATGTTAAATTTGACTCTCCAAAACTAAACTCATCCAAAGATCACCTTGAGGAGCGATGAGGAATGAATAGCAGATGAAATGCAACTTAAAAAAAAAAAAGGCAAAGAAAGAATGAAGCTCAGGGGCATCGTTGCTACTGCCAAAACTGCAGAGGAGAGTGAAAGCTGATCTGCTTTCATCTTCCTCTTTTTTGCAAGCTGCTGTCATTCTATGCATGCCAACCCAGACTCTGCAAAGGAAGGAAAGCAAGCTCAAGGTCACACAACTAATTACAGGAGTTCAAATTTTTTTTAAAGTGAGAGAAACCCTAAAAGTGGTACTATGCCTCGTGCATGACTACTGACAAACCCAGAGGGTGACAGTGGACTTCATGCACACCAGTGAATTAATGATCCTTTCACTGAGTGGAGTTTGCATCCATTAGTCGTGATGGTGAAAGCATGGGTGTGTTTGTGTTGTTGATTTATCAGCAGCCATTGATCTGGCAGGGAAAACCTCCTTGGTTCAGTGAACCAGGGAGTTAAAAGAAGACAAATGCATTTTAAGCCTAATTGGTAACCAATGGAAATCCATTGAATGTATTTCAGAGATGTTCCCTAAAAATATCAATCCATCTGCGAGACATGCAGCCATTGAGGCAGCTGTCTGAAGACCGAGCGAAACCCGAGGAAACCCAGATATTCTCTGGAGGGGTTTAAGCAGGAGTGTAGCAGTATCTGTGATTAAAATAAAAATAAAAAGAACAGATCCATCTCTAATCGCTTTATTCACACTTCTTCACCTCATATTGCATGGCTGTTTTAACCTTTTCTTTTTAGAAGCAATATATTCACCTCCTCTCCATTCATCTTTCTATACTGTCTCTTCCTTCCATCCAGCTCAGGAAAGAAGGTGATCTGTCTTGCCATTAATGTCACAAGAAATAATCAGAGAGTAGACATCAACACCCCAGAGCCCTCCAGGACTAGGAGTCCGATGACATTAGTCTCAGCGTTAGAAGATAATAACAGGGAACAAAGAGAAACCCTCCTCAGATCTCTGTACCGCTCCCTCAGACCCTTCAATAATCCATGGGGGACTTCAACACTGCCACTGGAATTGCTCTTGAACTTGTGTGCTTCACTATTCTTATTCCTATTCTAACCAAAACCTACTCCCGTTTCTTCTGGGTCTACTAAAACTAAACTAAAATCAGTGCTCCCACAGAATGCATTTCAACCTCCTCACCCTGCATGTCTAAGAGATTTATGCACTTTGTTTTTGAGAGAAAGAGGAAAAAATAAGTAAAAGTTTGAATAGTTCACATTATAATAATTAGGGATGGGGCAGATCCGATCCAGTATCGGTAACGGCCTCCGATACAGCATAATTTACGTATCGGATTTTTCCGATCCAACCTGTCGAAATTTCCGATCCATGATGCATGTTGGCTTCAAACTATGGAACGGATTTCCTGAACGGAGGTATGTCTCATGAACCCAGAGTAATAAGACCCGCCTCACATTCAGGAAATCCATTTCATAGTTTGCAGCCAGCTACAACG
>JARVJN010000144.1:8775197-8786000 GCA_031763805.1 Argolebias nigripinnis
TTTGTTAAACCTAAATACAGAACCAGTTCGAGGGGTCGGTCAACCTCCATTCAGGGAATTGGTTTGTGGAATGATTTGAATACTGAAATTACAAATGCCACATCATTATTTACATTTAAGAATTTAATCAAAACCAAATTATTACAGAAATATATACAAATTTGTTTTTTGCGTGTCATTTTGTAATTCAATAACTATGAGTTATTTTCTATTCTGTTACTTGTTGATGATTTTTTTGTTTGAACTGACTGTAAAGACTTTTTCTTCATTCTGCCACCCTTTATTTTATTTCTTGATATTGTATAGTCACATTTGTGATTTTTGTTGTTGTTGTTGTGTGTGTTATATTTTAAAATGAATAAATTTAATTAAAAAATAAATAAATAAAAAATTAGAGAGCCCAGCCCTAATTACTGCGTTACAAATCCTGTTCTTTGGCACATGAGCCCCAGCTAACCTTCTCTCCATCGATGGCCAGGCCGGTGACAGTGATGGAAACTTGCTGCCATCTCTCAGACGGGTTGAAGAGGCTGAGGGAAGTCTGCGAGGCAATGCCCACACAGCAGGCATGAGGGAAGCGAAGCTCCTCAGGCACCACTACCTGACCTGAGGATGACAAAGATTGTGACAGCTGACACACATAAAACAATGTTTGCATAACCACACATGCAAAAAACTAATAATGAAAAACAGTAGGTAATAAGTAGAGCCAATTAGAGAATAATTAAAGTTGAAGTTGCTGCAGGAATACTTCTATTTAATATGTACAACCATTTGCAGAACACAAAATTAACTGGCCACCGATGATTAGTCAAGGTAAATGTTCACTTATAAAATAAATAAAAATATGAATGTGTAACATTTTGCCTTTTGTTTCAGACTTTAAAAAGGAACACACAAAAACCTAAACTGGTGGTTTATAAACTTTTCATACAGGCGTTCAGTTCATCAAGGCTGCTCGTCAGCAGAGGTTCTCCTCCATAATGACTGTATGCTTTCCCCATCATTCCCAGTTCATGCTGACTCTGATGTGGTATGTGGAGGTGAGGAGGCCCAGCTGCGTCAGAACCACCCAAGGGCCCTGCTGTCGGGTGAATGTGTCTCACATTGAGACCGCTGTTTGGGAGCCCTACAAAGAGAGCAGAGTTCTTTTTTGCTCATCGTGAAAAAAACAACTTGTTTGTAAACTACTAATTTAACAGAGTCTGCGTGGGTTCTTATAAAGTGCATCAATAAAATAAATAAATAAATAAATAAACTCTAAATACAGCCCATGGGAACACCTAGAACAAAATTAGATTTTGACATGGTTTCATTTTAGTGTTTTGACAATATATTTATTTATTTTTAAATAAAGAGAACTAAGCTTGCCTGTAGAAGACACGCTGTAAAGACTGTTCCCTGCAGGGCCCACATGAAATGGGTGCAACGCAGCTTCAGGCCCTAAATACTGAAGAGATAACTGGGAGTTGACAAGGGAGCGTCTAGTGAGGAGGGTCTGAATATCTCCTTTGTGGGGAAGATCCATCATGCCTGGACACGGAGGCTTACAGCCGGGGGCATAATGAAGTCCCTCGGCTGAGTAGGGAGGAGGCAGGCTGAGGCCCCACTGCTGGGAGCCCTGAGGAGCTGCACAGTTCGTTTGTTGGATGTACATATTGCTGCTGTACCCCGAGTCCAATTTATGGAACTTCCTTATGTCAGACTCCGAGACATGCTTGTGGTTCCTGCATCCTGCAGCAACATCTCCGGGACATCTGTGGTTACATTCACTCTGGCTGCGAGTGCAGCTCAGAGCAGACCCGCTGCGGGAGGGTTCTGGGCTTTGACGCTGCTCTGCTGGTAGGGGGTCCAGACTTTTAGAATGCTGAGGCGGCACCTTGCTTTTGGGCACAACGTCACTGTCCAGGTTTGGTTGTGCTTCTACAGGAGGAGTTGGACTGAATCTGATGATGGTGGTGCTCAAGGCCATAGTGGAGTCATTCTGTAGACAAAACAACAGGACCATCAATACCTGTGTTTTCAGCATTAAAAGCTTTTTCAAGAAAGAGCCTAATGACAACATTCAAATTTGGACAAAAAAAACTCAATTTATTGTTTTTAAACTTGTTTCTTTTTATCTAAAATGTAATAACTTTAAAATATTTGTAAATAAAACTGTAGCATCACGAGAAGACTTCTTTAGAAACAAACAAATACACTTTGAACCCTAATGTCCTACGGGTCTGGCTACAGTCATTTCACTAAAGGTCAAATACCGCTCCACTGCCTGGGCAAGGAAAAAGTCAGCACCAAAAAGCAAACAGGTCACACACTAATATTTTGTTGGACCACCTTTACCTTTGATTACATCATGCATTCACTGTGACATTGTTTCAATAAACGTCTACAATGTCACAAGATCTATTTTCATCCAGTGTTGCTATAAGTTTTCACCAAGATCTTGCATTGATGACTAGACACTAGAAATGATGGATGCATCACTTCACCGGCCTCTCTTCTTCCCCTGATGCTCCCATCACTCTGGAACAGGGTCACTCAGGACTCATCAGACCACATGACCTTCTTCCATTGCTCCACAGTCCAATCTTTATGCTCCCTAGCAAATTGAAGCCTCTTTTTCCAGTTAGCCTCACTGGTTAGTGGTTTTCTTAAGACTGCACTGCTGTTCAGTCTGTGAAGGGAACTGTTGAGTTCCATTCACATTATGCATGTGGAAATGTTCTTACTTTCACTATTAAACATAATCCTGAGTGCTACTGTTGTTTTTCTTCCATTTGATTTCACCAAACATTTAAGTGATCGCCGATCACGATCATTCAGGATTTTTTTTTCTGCCACATTTCTTCCTCGAAGATGATGGGCCCCCATTAACCTTCCAGTTTTTAATAATGTGTTGGACAGTTCTTAACCCAGTTTTAGTAGTTTCTGTAATCTCCTTAGATGTTTTGTCTGCTTGATGCCAATGATTTGACTCTTCTCAAACAGACTGACATCTTTTCCACGACCACACGATGTGTCTTTCAACATGGTTGTTTAAGAAATGAGAATCAACTCATTTCACCAGTTGGGGTTAAATAACTTGCAGCTGAAAGATAATCATCCATGCAGTAATTATCCAACAGGAGGCTGGTACCTATTTGTTTAATTAAATCCAGGTGGTGACTTTTTTGGGGGGGGCAGGCAATGTAAATAAATGAACGTCACTTAAATAAGTACTTTTTGCATTTCATGTATTATTGCATTTGGCCCACAGCCCTCTGATGGATTTTAAATTTGGCACTCTCAGGAAAAAAGTTTGGGCACCCCTGCTTTAGATTAATTAATGATGAAAGTTTGATTTTTTAATTTATTTTTTTTGCAACCTTGAATTAAAAAAGTAATAATAATAATAATTAATTCAATTTATAACGCACTTTTCATTACTGAAAATCTCAAAGTGCTACACATATATTGAATGCTACACACATTCATAAACCGGTGGCTACACACATTCATAAACCGGTGGCGGCAGACTACCATGCAAGGTGCTTTCCAGTCCTACTGGTAAGTATCAGTTAAATACAATGATTTTCAAATGCCTCAAGAAAACACAAACACAAATCTAAGCCTTAAATTACAAGTTCATTTTCACAATTCTGAAAAGTACTTTAAAACAACACATTCTAAAGAATGCTACCTACTCTCTTTACATTGGCAGCTAAACCTTATACCACATCTTCCATCCATCCATCCATCCATCGTCTTTTACCTGCTTCTTCCTTTTCTAGTCATGAGGGTCACTGGTACCCATGTCCAGCAATTACTGTGCGAGAGGCGGAGGACACCCTGGACAGGTCTCCAGTCCATCACAAGGACACATAGAGACAAACAAGACAAACAAACTTTCACTCTCTCACCTAGGCACAACTTAGAGTTACCAATCAGTCTAACATGCATGTTTTTGGTCTGTGGGAGGAAACTGGAATACCTGGAGAAAACCCACACATGCACAGAGAGAACTTACAAACTCCACCCAGAAAAGCTCTTGGCCGGGATTTGAACCGGAGACCTTCTCACTGAGAGGGAACAGCTCTACCAACTGAGCCACTGTGCCACCCTCTTCAATAAAAATAAAAATGAAAGGACCAGGAAAGTGGTGTGATACCTACAGTGCGTCTCCTTCTTACCTCCTTCATGTCTTGGGAGACGGCAACAAGGTGCTCATTCTCTGACTGGGTGCTGGCGAGGACGCTTCGTGTCTGCCGGAGCTCGTTCTGCAACTCCAGGACTCTCTGCTCGTAGTAGGCTTCCTTACAGGCCGACTCCTGGATCAGAGACTCTTCGCGACTCTCCCCATCTGCCGCCACCTTCTTGTGGTTGGTATACGCTTGTCCAAAGGCCTGTGGGTGAGAGGGGAGAGGAAATTCTGGTTAGGGCTAAAATTATGAGCAATACTTGATCCTTAACAATTAGTGATCAAATCAAGATCCATCTTGAAGTACAAGCAGGATTTTGTAGTATTTTCTTGTGATTCAGACATTTAGTGACACTGCTGCTTCAGTGCTTCATTTGAGGACCAGAAATGTGAACCTCACAAAACCTTTCTGCCGCTCTGCAGAGATGATCAGTTCTGGTCCATCCGGGATGCATCAGCGTGTCTCACCCCATACCCACCCCCCTCTCCCTCCTCTTGCTGCAGGATGTTGGCCTCCTCTGCAGCACGTGCTCTGCAGTGACTCCACAGATGGAAAAGCCAAACAGGAAATGGGACTCCGGTCTAAGCGATCGTGCGAGACCTGTTTTCTCATGCTCTTAATACCTTCGATCCTATCCGGGGACCAAACGAGGAGACGATCGTCGTTAAAACGCATCATGCAGTTTGAGTGTGAAATATGAAAGACGTTTTATTGCTGCTGATCCGTCCGTAGTTTAGCTCCTAATGTGCTCTTAGCCTGCAAGGCAGATGCAACAAAACCCTGGCAGAGGCTGACCTTCATACGACAGCAGAAAGTGGGTTAGACAACACTCTCCTCACTCAAACTAATCACCATCCTGATTACAGATTTCATTTTCAGTCCTGGAACCGCTGGTGTCCAGATGGATATCCTGACTCTTATCTTGCTTAATAGCTTGTGCATGCAGGCAGTAATCTGAAATCACCTGAGGCACCAAATCTGACCTTGTTAGCAGCCTGCACTCTCCCTTCTCTCTGACCGGCTACCCCAAATACATCACACGTGCCTGGCTGCGGCAGGATTTTCTACGTTTGACTGAGTATCCTGTTAATCCCAATAATTCCTTCTAAGAGAGGGAGGGGGGAATAATTTATATTTGTATGAGTCCCACTGACCTACTTTTACAACTTGCAGGAATATGACTGTTTGGACAAGTAGTGTAATGAATCAGGAAATAATACCGTGAGCACGGTGGAGAATAAATTTCACATTCTGGTGAAGTTAATGACACAAATAAGAACAGATTAAATCTGGCTGAGAGGCACATATGTTTTTATCTGTAAGCATCTCTCTTAAAGTTGGCGCCATCTGCTCACAGACTAAAAACATATCATCCGTCTAGAGAGCCACTTTTTACAGAGTGGATTCATGGGTCCACAAACTGGTGTCGCAACTTCTGGTTTTAAAATGTTGCTGTGCTTTTCCACTTGAAGCTGGTGAACATTTTCAGTCAGTTAGCTAAACCACACATAAGCAGCTAGAACTGAAAAATAAATGACCATTCAGACGAATAAATAGAAAGAAAAAATATGAAGTTTGATTTTATTAGTAGTTATTTTATTGCAGGTAAACTTTGCAAAGGATGTTTCGCATGGGATTTGTCTTATGCGACATCAGACAAAATGTTTTTAAAGTTGGGCTCTGAGGAAAATTTATTAACAATTATTGTGTTACCTGCTGTACATAGCTTTTATAGCAACCTCTGTTTGGAGAAATAAGAGTTTGATTCTGACCAGATTGATGAGCTAATGG
Organism: Argolebias nigripinnis; assembly: GCA_031763805.1. NCBI lineage: Eukaryota > Metazoa > Chordata > Actinopteri > Cyprinodontiformes > Rivulidae > Argolebias > Argolebias nigripinnis. The sequence continues at coordinate 8,781,167 of JARVJN010000144.1, forward strand.
CTACACGAATGCAAGACCAAAGTGGACTGCTGCAGTCTCAAAACAGCACAAACTGTGAACTCGATTTTATACACCTTTACACTGCTATTAGTTTGGCAGTACAGTACAATATAGTACTATAGTATTATAGATATTTACATGGTGTTGTATTGTAAATTGCAAGCTCACAAAACAGTAGCTAGCTGTAACACTGCCACTGCATCTTGGAAGACTTCCTGCGGAAACTAGGGGTGCACCAATGAACCGGCTCCGATTTCCTTAATTTTGGCTGATTGGCAATCACAATTACAAGAAACCGATTTTACAGATTTTTTTTTTTGTAGTTTTAAATTTTTAAACTTCCTTTATATTTCAGAACACTACCTCATGGCCAGTTAAACCAAGTTTATTGTTTCTAGGATATTGTTCAATGGCATGTTTTTAAATAAAATAAGATTGGAAAATAGAAGGGGTATATAACACCTGACAGTGTCGCTTATAAAACAAAATCGTTATCGGCCAAAATCAGAATTGGCAGGTCAGACTTTACAGAATGGTGATTGGCCAGAAAACTGGAATCGGTACACCCCTAGCAGAAACATCATATTATTTCTGGTAAAATAATCTGGAAATGTGAAATTGGCTGCATTGTAAAGGTTTATAAAAGAAAATTTGCATGAATGACTTTAGTTGTTTTCAGACAACAGCAATCCACCTTTGGTCTCAGCCTCGGTCAGACTAATTATTAGCTCACCAGTTTAGTCAGAAAAACTATTCCCCCAGAACTGAGCCACTTCAAACAACTGTCTACAACAGGTAAGATATTAATTAATAGAACTACAGATAGAGCTGACATTTGTGGTGTAAATTTTCGTGTGACATTAAAAGATACAAATAAATAATTTCCCTTGATCCAGTTGATGTAGAACCACTTCCACTTTACTGTGAAAGACTAATAAATACTAAAAATGTTAATCTTGACACTAACTACTGAAACTGGATTGCCATTAATTATATAACTAAGGATCCAATGTTGACAGCCAGAGTCTGTCAATAAATAATTAACATTTGCAACTACAGAAAAGAGCGTCTGTAAAATAGTAATGTCTTCTCTCTCTCTTGACCCTTGTTCCAAATATCGCTCAATCATCAGGAAGCCGTATTTGGTTAAAAACTCATTTAGAGACAGGATTATCCCAATCAGAAATCAGGGGAATCCCATCAAAATAATCTTGATGGTGCATAATTGATGCCAAGGGGACAATAAATCCAATCTGAGAGGGATTTCGTTCAAACAAACACAGCCCAAAACCCACTGACCCAATGACTTTAATCTTAGTTCACCAAGCCTGCATGGGTTTAGGCTACGTTTAGGGGAGGGGACACAGAGGACACATGAGCAAACCTGTAATCTCCCAGTGAATGGCCCACATAATTTAAAATTCATCTCTAGCAAGCCATATGTTGCAGTTTTTTAAAGTGGACATGTGAGCAGGGATTATTAACTTCATGTAAAGCTAATTTGTGTGCATTGAAAAACACACTATTGTGATTCTGTTTCTCCTTTTTATTATTATTATTATTATTCCAGTGATTTTTGCAACAAATCTAGCCGTTGTAAGTTATAACTGTATACCTCATTCAGGTGATGCTTTCCATGACTTGTGCTGCTTGTGCCGTGTATAGTTGTTGAAATATTGAGCTTTAATTAGGCTTATGTCTGCTTATATTGAGCTATATCGGGATGTGTCAGCAGCTTTGATGAGGTAAAACACTGTCCCCAAACTAATACAGGTTAAAGTGCAGCAGACTTTAATAATGTATTAATTACCAGTAGGTCACAATGGTCCTGCAATAACAGTATTCAGGTTTGTTACTCATAGCATTTTAACATATCATAGATAATAAATATAATAATGTAACCTTTAGATAACATTCATGAGATCAAGGTTCAACCGTATTAAAAAAATGAAGTAATTCTTATTTATTTGCTTTTTCACATGGTTCAGTAAAGATAAGCATGGTGTAAGCACAGGTTTGTACATTGGTTCTCTGTCTCTAGTCGCCTAACTCATGGTTTTGACTCTGCAGCAAGTAAACATAACAGGGATGCTCAGCTCTCATATACAAAAAAAAAAACAACATGATTGTATTTCATTTTAAGTGAAGGCAAAACACAGAAGATCAGTGGTCGCCTATGAATCCGACAACCTGGGTACAAATTCAAATCCTGCCTCAGTTAAATCAAAAACTGAACAGATAAATAAATGTTGAATTATTAGGGGTGCACCGATTGCAGTTTTCTGCCCGATCACCAATCTCTAAAAAGTCTGAACTGCCGTTCTGATTTTGTTTTAGCAACACCTTCAGGTGTTATAAGGTCACAATGCACCTTCAATCATCCAATATTATTTTATTGAAAAACATATCCTTGAACAATATCCTACAAACAATACAAACGTGCTTTAACCGGCTATGAAGTAGTGCTCTGAAATGTAAATAAAGTTTAGAAAATTGTTGTTAAAACTACAACAACAACAAAAAATTCTGCAAAATTGTTTTCTCATGTAAGTATCGGCCAATCGCCGATCAAGCAAAATAAAGGAAATCAGGGCGGATAAATTGGCTGGCCGATTTATCGGTGCACCCCTATTAATTATCCATATTTCATTAGGATAATATTCTTAAAACACTGTGTGTAAATAACGACTTACTAATTAGTAAGACATCTGAACTGACACTTCAGTATGTGACTGCTGGTGGAGTTGAACTCCCAACTTTTGCATTGGAGGACGACTGCTCTAACCACTCAGCCACAGCCACTCAATAGAGTACGGAGACTGAGGATAGCCAAAGTTAAAAGCTCTGCTCAACTAATGCTAACCATGAATGAACCATGTGTGAAAAATAAATATTTAAATAAATGAACAATTAAATTAATAAATAAATATTGTCATTTAAAAAAATATATACAGTAAAATCATAATATCGAGAAAATTATTGAAAAGTCAAATTATTAAACAACAGTTGTGGTTTTGACGAAGCAGCAAGTGAACCAACAGGGATGCTCAGACCTCGCATACAAAAAAATCCCCAACCATGACGGGAATGTTTTAAGTGAAGGATCAGTGCTCTCCTACGAACCAAACAACCTCGGTTCAAATCCCGCCTCAGTCAGACACATCAAACAGTGAACAAGTTGGAGAAATTGTGTGCTTGAAAAAATTTTTATATCTTAAAATATTCTTAATCATATCAGTATATTGTCTTCTACTATTTTTGAACTACCCAAATACTAATGTCATCTCATTACAACCATTTAACGGTTCATGACTGTCAGGAGATGATGTAGAGAGGCCCGTTTCCTGTGCAACTTCTATGTATGTAGAGACCTATTGGTTTCAGATGCTTTTATATCTATATTTCAGCTGTTCAAATACTTCTGTCAAGGCATTCTCATCATGCAATGACAACATGCATTTCAATGTACACTCTAGTGCACATAGATTTTTCTAGTTATTGTTGGGTTTTTAGATTGTGTCTGGGCTTGAATTACTCACAGATTACAAAATCTGACCACAATAGCAAATGTCAACACTTTACAATGTGTAAATCCCACACTGAACACAATGTCTGACCCTAATGGAGGAATAAACATCCTGTTGTGCTGGTTTGACTCAACTTGGATATCAGAGTTCAGAATCGTTGCGATCATTAAACTTCATGTGACTGAGGAACTGATTAATAACTTCAGACAACTCGTTTTTTCCCTCTCTAATCTGTCAGAATGAGAACTTCCTTAAACTACTTTCCACTATTTTTTACCAACCTAAGTAACCAAAGCAAAGAATGCTGCGTGGGTGGATGAACTGTTGCAGACAGCTGTTCTTGTGCTTGAAGTTTTAGATCAAGCCTACAGAAGAGACTAATAAAAGGATCTGATTGTTGATTAGTCATTTAAAGATATGTCCTGAAAAGGTGAAACTGCTGAGTAGAACATGGGACAAATTAGGACTTACAGATGAATCACACATTTGATCCCAGAAAGTTACTTTAATCCAGCTCTGTGCTTATGTGCAACACTTTACACAACCTGGATAGTTAAAGCAGAATAAATACTGGTTATCTAAACTCCAAAACTTCTCTCTTGTGCTTCACCAGTCCTTGTGCCAAGTATGAAAAGAGAGGAGCAATTCAGGACAAGTAGAAAACAGATCAATGCAGATGGGCTCTGAGTCTCAGTGGAGCTGAAGTTTCCATCAGAACTGTATTTTTAGTTCCCGTATTGTCTGTAAAGGTTAGGTTTGTGTGGGATGAAATGAGCGAGGCAATGGGACCTTGAAGGACACAGTTACTGCAGATCTAAGGCGGGTTATGAAATGGACCACATCAAACAGATGAGCCACACACTAGAGGTCAGCAGCATCTCTGTGAAGTCCAATGAGTTTTTTTTGTGTTTGTTTTACAAAACTTCTTTCTTAAACCCAAAACTCAACAACAAAATGCAGGACTGAAAACTGCTCTCTATGGCCATGGTACAGAGGGGCCGCCTACACAAGGATAATAAGGGTCGTGTTTTGTTAATACGCAAAAGTTTTTATTTCATTGTTTCAGCCTTGTATCCACATTGAAATGAAAGTTGAAGAGCCCAAAGTTGTTGTTTTTTTTAAAACAATTTCTAGAATAAACAATTTCTAAAATGCCACCCTTGCACTTGTTGCAGGGTATGATATTCATTTGACTGTGTTCATATTAGATCCAATTGTTTGATTATCTGCATTAATTTAGCTTGATTTGGTGTGTGCATGGAATGTAGTGGGCCTTTTGAAAGAGTGGTGCGTTGGCGCCATAGTCA
>JARVJN010000144.1:9145524-9157748 GCA_031763805.1 Argolebias nigripinnis
AAGCACTTAGCCTATCCTAACATAGTTTTTAAAGATGAAGGAGTGAGATGAATTGTCTCCCTCCTCCCTAACAGGCTCCATTCACATAAAGGGAGCTAGCTCCCTTCATGTGAATGGGAGACAATTCAACTCACTCCTTCATCTTTAAAAACTGTTAGGATAGGCTAAGTGCTTGGTGACTGTACAGTACTCTACATGTATTCATTTATAAAAAATAAAAATAAAAGTGTTTTTTTTTAGTATGTGATCCTACGGATTTTCGACTTACAAACGGCTCGTAGGTACGGAACTCGCTCGTAAGTCGGGGACTACCTGTATGTCTAGTGAACATTTAAACACATTTGGTTGATAAAACTCTTACATTTGGCTTTCTCTTTTTTCACATCTCTCTTTTTTGTCTTCATTATCTCCACGGGGGCCTCCGTCTCCCCTTCACAGTTCACCTCAGGCTCACTGTCAACATCTAAGTTCATTATTTTGGGAGTGCCGGGTTTCTCCAGAAATTTCTGTTCTGGCACCATAGTTGTCATCATGTCGCCTTCCCCCAGAGTAATCTCATCCAGGGGGTTGTCATGGGCATGTTCGAATTGATCTTCAAGAAAAACAATAAAAACTTCAGTCTGTCAGAAGTTGTCATCAAGTTTCCATTGAAAAATAGATATTAAAAAGGATTATTCATGTACTAACCACTCAGAGAGGTGCTGCTAGGGGACTGACTGTTCAACAGGGGCGTCTCGTCGCTCCTGTTGACTCTGTGCTTTCGATTCTTTTGGCGAGTGTCCCAGTTGGCCACCACCATCTGGTTGTCGGCTCTCTTCTTTTGCTGGCTTTTCATCAACAGAGCTCGCTGTGGGACGATAGAGAATATTGTATTCCAGCTCTGTTTTCAAACACTTCTTAACCGCCAGAAAACAAAGAATAACCACAAAGAGGGCTTGCATTGACATTTTGATGTCATTTTTTTTATTCATGTGATGGGAAATATATCCAAATGTAATTAAGAACCATTTCATGCATGTTTTAAGTATGTTTTGCTTATAAAAAGGCTGCTTTAGTGTATTTATTTTCACAAGGACATAAATTGCAATAAAAAATACTTCCCTCGGTGCCATTAAAACTTAAATACAGGGGGTCCCCGACTTACGAGCAAGTTCCGTTCCTACGACTATCTCGTAAGACGAAATCTCATATGTCGGAACCCGAAACACGTGTTGCTCGTAAGTCCGGATTTTCTGTCGGGAAAAGTATGCTAGCGCTACTACGAACACTCGTTTTTCATCACAAACGTTCATACTAGTTCACAAACATGCTCAGAAACTTGTTTCCAAACGGTTAGCTAACACACTTTCATCTAAAAACACATAAAAGTGCTGTATTTTTTTCTATGTTCTTTACAAATTTACTGCTTGTTCGCCAGATCGTAAGTCCGGAACCTCATATGTTATGGCGCTCGTAAGTCGGGGACCCTCTGTAATTGGTTTTATCTAGATTTAGATTTTTTATTTAATTTAAGATTTTTAGATTTTTAAACTATTTCAAAGCGATTGTTTGATCTACTGAGTTTATTAATCATCATTTAAAGATGGCTGCCACAGTCACTGACCATAAGGACACTAACAAATGGCTACAAGTCAGTTTAACAAACGTCGAGCTTAATTCAGCCATGGTAGTAGCTGAGATCCTGTGACGTCAGATGTTTGTGCAGAACTTTAAAAACCGTCGATGGATTTCTGAAGATCTCGTTCTCCCACACCGGATGTTCATGCCCCACCGTCGGTCCTGACTCCAACTTCAGCAACCGTTGCCTTGAATTATTGCTCGTTCGTCATAAATCTGATGAAGCGCATCACTTCCCCGTTCACACGTGAGGATACGATGCGTCAAAACGACAGAAGTCGTCTCGGTCTCCTTCCTGCTGAAGCTGGCGGGAGGAGCTCACAATCAGCCGACGTTCGGCTTTTTTCTGTTCCCGTTCCCACAGGGGTGTCGGTTCTGTTTGTGCTGATCCGGAGCTTTGTGTCCTGCTGGTACTTCCTGCCTCTGGACTCAGAGGTGCCAGGTTTATTTTTTATTTTTCTCTTTGCTTCAGGCTGTTGTTCTCGCTGGCTGTGGTCAAAACGGCTCAACGTTCCTCGTCCTTGATTCCCACGGGACGCACAAACTGGACGCGCTTTTTACACCAACGGTGTTCAGAGAGAAACAACGGGCGAATTCACGGCACGCAGAACGAGTGGCCGTCAGGATGTGGGCGACAGAGCTGCAGGTCAAAGGTCGTGCTGGAGCTCTGAACGACGGCTCTGTTGTGAATGTGTGAATCATAAAGCTGTTCTTTGTTTACAGCATCTCAAACGGCTTTTGTTCCTTCGTCTAATGGAGGGAACAGGCTGAGTTTACACGTTTCACCCACACCTCGAGAAAAATCATTCTTTTTTTTAGGTCGTTATGTTTCATGACTAATTGTTTGCTCATTTCTTCAAACTGAAAAAAGTTTAAACTTTATTGTTGGCCTGTTGTTAAAAAAATCAATGTGGAAAAATGACGAGCACAAATAAGAAAACCGTTTAAAAAGTGAGTGCAGCAGCACGTCGGTTGTCTCGTCGTGCAGAGAAACGTTTAAACGTGAGGAGAGACTGGAAACCAACCAGAGGCCTCTTCAGGATCGATTTAACAACTTTTAATTTAAACTTGAACAAATTAAACTGCTAATGAAAACAAAGCAATAAAAGTGCATAAAACAAACAATAAAAACCTTTTGAGCCATGAAAACTTTATTCCCCCCGGCCACTCGAGACACATTTTGTCTTCACCACTGGATCCAGTTTGTCTGTGGACTCTGGATCTTTTGGGGTTGTCTCTGAGCACACATTTTTATTTATTAAGACTCCCTGGGTTGTTTTTATTTTAATTTTTTTTATCTCCTGTTGCAGAGGCGTGTTGTGAGCGCAATAACGTGAAAAATGAACGACTTCCATTTTGGTGTTTGGCTGGATCAAGACCTGAGAAAGTTTCCTTTTGAAAACTGACACGTCAAAATCCAAGATGGCCGCTGCCATTAATATGTAAACCTTGTGAACTGGATAACTTGAAAAATTAGAAATGGGTCAATTACATTTTTGGTGTTCAACACAACCGTCGCTGTTGGTGTTCCACAAGGCTCAGTTTTAGGACCCACTCTTTTTGCATTAATGTAAGTGATGTAGGTCAAAAGCTTTCTGAAGCCTCTTTGCATCTCTATGCGGATCGTACAATTGTCTATTGTCAAGCTAATGGTTGCCATGACAAAATCTAAAATGGCTACCACTCCCTCCATCCAAACCCACCCCCCCAATAATTTGAGGAAAATTTATTTGTACAGTATTTTGCCCCGAAAGTCAAGTTTTCTGAAATGAAAATGGCTGAAAATTAATCTATGGGGGCCAAGGCCACCACTGCCCCCACCCTCACCTCAGAAAGCAGAAAGTCAAGTTTCCAAAATGTTCCGTGTTTTAAGAAAACTGTTGTTGTTTTTATTTATTTACTTTGTATTTCCAGCTGTTAAATCCTGAGATCTAAATATTGTTTTAGGTTTTTTCTTTTAAATGACGTCAGGAGATTCAGATTATAATCCACGAAAACTGATTCAGAACAATTCTCTATTTGTTGTCGTGAACAGCAAGACGAATCAAACCAAACCTCCAGAACCACTCGTGATGTCAAGATGATGAAATGAAGCTTAAACAGCCGAACGTCAGAAAATGTGCCGTTTGGTTTGAGACTTTAGAGATTTAATTTAATTTAAGGCGGTGTTCTTTGTTCTTCTTCGCTTCGCTGGTGAGTTTTCAGGCTTGGCGCTCAGATTACATAAGACCAGTTAGAAATGATAAATGACCGGAGGAGCGTCTGAAAAGAACAATTTGTCTAAAAATAACAACATTCATTGCAGTAAATGTAAAAATGTACTGAGGCTCTGGTATTTGGGCCAGTTTGATGATTCATGTGAGGCAACGTGTTTAAAAAAGGAAAACGTCTCCTGGTTTGTTTGATAACTGAGCTCCACGCGGGAGAAACATCTGGAGCTTCAGGTTCACTCGTTGTGGCCGGATCCGTTCAGGTTCGTTACGAGACCAGGGATCAGAACCGGGTCTCTTTTTGGACGTCGGACTAACGGAGGCCACCGTGGATTGTTGCAAAAACTTCTGGAGCGTAAATTAAATTTCCTTCCTGCGTGAGATGAAACTAATGAACTTCAGTGTTGGAGATAATGGAAATGATTGAAAACAAAATAAGAGCAAAGATGGAGCGACGGGACGCGAGACGAGCACGAGTTTTAATATTCGGCTGGTTTGGACCAAGTCTCCGATCTGTGAAGCAGAGATGATGAAAATTTAGATTTTATGAAACAAACTTTAACTTGCAGGTGGAAAGGAGCCGAGAGCGAGGCCTTGAATAATAATAATAATAATAATGTCATTTTTTGTCATCTGTGTATGTTTCCCATACAAGACGAAATTTGTCTCTGCATTTAACCCAACCACCAGGTGGTGCAGTGAGCAGCCTTTAAAGCGCCCGGGGAGCTGGGGAAATAGATGTGCACTCATAGACACCCCATCTCTCCATCTGTACGACTGACATTTAACAGAGGGTGATCCGATTTAGAGTTTCATTGATTCTGATTGTGTTTATGCTTTTTGTTTTATTCTCATGTAACACACGGTCATCTGATCTGATTTACTATTCCATTCTTTCTGACTCTGTTTATGCTGTTTTGTTATTATTCTGCAACATTTAACACAGGGTGATCTGATTTAGTATTTCATTGTTTCTAATTGTGTCTTGTTTTATATTTTTATTCCATGCACTGTATCTTGTGACTTTTTATTTGATGTTGTGATATTTTTTGTTAAGCACTTTGGTAACAGTTTCTGTTTTCAATGTGTTGTATAAATCTATGTGACTTGACTTGATATTAGAGAAATAATCCAAAGGAATATTAGTAAACCTGCTTCAATATTTTTGGGGTGAACAATCTGTATTCTGATATTGACTGGGAACAGACATGTTGCCAAGAATTTCTTTTTTCTCTTTTCTTTTTTGGTCTCAAATAAGGTCCAGGAGGTGTCTCTTAAAATTAGATGTTATCCTGTAAATTCAATACTGGATAAATATATTTCAAATATTGATCCTCTTTGTTCCTTTTGTCATCTTGAAAATGAAACATTGACCCACCTTTGTTGGGGCTGCACTTTTACTAAAACATTTTGGTGTGAACATCTTCATTAACAGAAAATGTGATATACTTGTTCAGTTGAATGTTAAACAGGTTTTCTTTGGTGTTTCTAATATTACAACATCTGGGTTAGAATATGTCTTTAACTTTCTTATTCTGTGGCTAGATTCCACATACATGTCAGCAAATTATGTCAAACACAAGCCCGACCTGTTTTCAAAGTCTAGTAGAGCTGCTTTTTGGACTCTTTAGCTTTGCACTAATTCTAAATCTATGTGAAGTTATGTGAAAAATTTGATTTGTAACCTTTTATTTTGTTTCATGAAAGAGCTGTGGCAACACAACGAACCTTGTAAAACACCTCCGGTTAAACCACAACACAGAATATGAGATGAAGAGTTGGAGGAGGAGAGCAAAGAGTCAGGTGCTGCTGCTGATAGGGCAGGGGTCTGCAAGCTGCGGCTCTGGGGCCACATGTGGCTCTTGGGTCTCTCTGCATCTGCCCTTTCAGACTTTGACCAAAACTATAATAAAACTGAATTTTATTTCAATTATTGTCAACAATGAAATTGACAGCAAATGTCCTGTCATTTTTAAAAATGTGAAGAATAGTACATATACAAGGCGTACAATTGTGAACTACATCATTCTAGTAGTTTGTTTGTCACTTTAAGTTGACTTCCAGTCTCAGCGTGATCTTTCCCTCAAAACCACCGGAACATTTTTGGAAGAGACGTAGCTGAGAAGGATATGGGAGTAACTTTGATAACACTGAGGATAAAACACAAAAAGCAAAGTCAAAGTAAATGAAAGTATTTATATTTCTTTAAAGGTGGGGTGACATGATTCTTTTACTAAGCATAAAATTGCTCAATATATATATATTTTTTATCATTTAAATATGTTCGTTTTTGCAAACAAAATGATTAATCACTTTAATTTTGCTTAAAAAGTGATTTTGAACTTCAAGCCGTGTTTAATCATGGGAAAACCGATTACACGCGAACACACCATCTGTGATGTAGTGTGCAAAGTGTGAGGCCGAGCTCTGGGCTTGTCACAGTGCGCGGGTGTGAGCAGCTCCACATGAAGGTAAGTCTGATACAGCATCAGACCTAAATTAGATCCTGTTGTTTCTTGTTCCATCACCCAAACTATTTTCTGCTTCACAAACTGAAGACAAATAGCTCAAATCTTCACATAGATTGATAAATTCATCGTGTTTTAAATAGTCCGCTAGACCAGAGCCCTCTGCCTCATACTATGTCACAGATGGTGCGTTCGCGTATAATCGGATTTCCCATGATTAAACACGGCTTGAAGTTCAAAATCACTTTAAAAGCTAAATTAAAGTGATTTATCCTTTTGTTTGCAAAAACGAACATAGTTAAATGATAAAATATATACATTTTGAGCAATTTTATGAATAGTAAAAAAAAATCATGTGACCTTTAAGTCCAGCCAATCAGGTTCTGTCATGGGTAAACGTATCTTTAGTGTTCTCATGTTCATCCTCGAATGTCCTGGAATAAACCTGCTTTCTGCTGGGATGTGCAGGAAAAGGGGAAAGAAAGACGTAACTGTCACAGGATTTCCTTGAACCTCCTCCGGTCCTGACGCAGCGTTTCTGCTCGATGAATGTCGCCCATTACTGCTCAGGCCTTTAACTCTCGGAGAGGAAGACAAATATTGGAGGACGTTATTTCCATTCAAGTAGAAATAACAGTGCACTCTATAGCTACGAGTCAGATTGTGTTGAGAAAGGACCTGTTTGGGGCTTTTGCTTGAATTTTGTTCTTAAAAGTTTTTTTTTTTTTTTTACCACTGAAGGTAATCATGATCCTTCAGATCCTTCACATCTGCAGTTTTTGGCAGGAACTCCTAATCGTTTCCTGACTCAGTCCTTCCCTCGCGGTTTCAAGAGTTTTACCAAATTAAAATACATTTTTTCACTTTTATATGAGCGCGAATCAAAATATGAAAGGCGGCCTTGAACGATGGTCACGGTTTGGTGTCTGATGCGACGTGTTTCTGCGTTGTCTGAGATGCTGACGTGTGGACAGATCAGCACGAGGGCTTCTTGGGGACTGGCAAAGCGCAGTGAGCACATATGGAGGGCGGCTGCTCTCATATGCGGCGCCAGCACCAACACTGACTCGTGCCAGTGTGGATGGTTGAAGACGCAGAGCTGAATATCAACACTGTTTGCTGCAGGGCGATGCCGTGGAGGTGCAGCTGGGAGGGTGGAGCTCACGGCTGGAGGAAAAGAAAAATCACTGTTTTTCCTCTTCTACACCGAGAAGTAGAAGTGAGATTTACTCCGAGTCTTCAGGGTTAATACTAAATATTTTCAAGCGGACAAATATCTGTCCTTTTTTTTAAAGCTGCGCACATTAAAGGGACGCATCAAATTTGTTTAAATTGGGGTTTTACAGTAAGGTGATGAGCAGTTAATATGTTACCTGCTCTTTAAATAGCCTCAGTTTCATGTTTGGATTTCATTCTGACCAAACAGATGAGCTAATGGCTAGTCTGACTGGAGCTGAGACCAAAGAGGAGTGCTGCTCTCTAAAAATCAACGCAAGCCATAAAAGTCTCGTAGATGGTCGCCCGAATGCCTTTAGACCTTTACACTGCTGTTAGTTTGGCATTACAGTAGTCCCTCGATTATCACAGGGGTTACGTTCTGGACCCCCACGAGAAATGAAAAACAAAGTTGGAACATTTTATTTATTTTAATAGAGAATACGGAGGAGGGACGAAGGAAGCTTCACCAGCATACCAGTAGGAAATTAGCTCTTTTTTCACTTCATTATAGGCTGTGCTGGAAGGGCTACAGCTACCTGCTGCTGCTTTTCCCCATTACAAATAATAGAATCCATGATGTTTGTATAAAACACTGCAACATTATTTTTGGTTGGAGTAGTTTTAATATGGCAGCAATTCATTTTAGTCTTGGTGCTGCTCAGACTAGCTCTTAGCTTGTGAGTTAGTCAAAATTAAACTATATTTCTTCAAAATGAGGCCATTTAAAAAAAAAAAGCTATCTACAGCAGGTAATATATTGATTGTTCATAACATAGCAAAAGAACATATTGGTTAGATGAAATAATGAGATGATCTTGCATTAAAACAGCAATTATTGTTTTATTTTTTAAAGCATTTTAGTCAGTCTGCCCTTCATGGATCTGTAGTGAAGACATGCAAACATGTTCAAATACACAATCGCATTACAATTACAATACACTGTTTGCTTTGCAACACGTCAGTTTTACAGATTCATAATTTATGTTTAATTCCTTTTAGAAATCAATAATGAAATATTCCTGGAGATCAATTCTGAAATCGGGACAGCAACCAGATGATACTTTTCAAGAGTTTGGCTGCTGTTGATCAAATTAGTAACGTGTGTCAGGATTTACAGGCCTCCGTGGTGTCTTTAGGCAGAACAGCTGAAACGTTAGGACTGTTCAGGGCCTTTAAAGTCATTGTCAGCAGACGAGTACATTAGAAATATGGTTTAATACTTTTGTTTTGTAGTGTGTGTGTTTGTGTTCCTAATCCAATAAATATTTCTGTGGCACTCTGCAAAGTTACCGTATGTATAATCGTCAATATTATGGATGTGAACATTTTTACTGCGCCTTATTTTCCTGACCTGCTGTGCCATGTAACTTGACGGGTGCGAGTCTGCTGCTGCCACAAATAGATCGTAACCAGAAAAAACTGGTTTGTTCCATCCTGGTCACTCAGCAACACCCACTACGAATAAAAAACTAAATGAACTCTGACCTCGGTCATTTTGAATGACATCACTGCTCTGCTGCTCATCATCAGGGGAGCATGTAGTCTCATTTATCACCAGAGAGAGGCGATGTGACACTGAGAGCCCGCTCTGGACTGTGTCCCAGCGTGTGTAAGGCTCAGTTTTGTCATCTCCTCCGTCTGGCGACAGGCTGCTTTGGTCATCATGACCGCTGAGTATTTATACCCACTATGTGGATATACGTGGCCTTTTCTACGGCCTTTGTCACCTTGAGTAGCTGTGGCTGCTCTGAGCTCGACAGCAGAAACTGTCCAAACTATTATTTTCTTCTTTGTTTTGTTTCCATTTGACCTCAAAATTTCACAGAGTCCGAAAAAAGGCCGCTTCACATGGATGTGCCACAAAAGAGCAGATGAGATGAAATCAGCGGGCCGTTCAGTGGATCTTCTATTGTGTGACGGTGTATTATGTGTCGTGTTCTTCACAGCCACCTCCCAGTGTTTACCAGAGCGTGTCGCCTCACATGGTGCTATTTTTAGCAGCAAAGAAGTGTGAGGTTCTGTATGTTTAATTTTCATGCCGGGGTGGGGCTACTGTGAAGAGCTTTAGAGAAATACAAGAAAGAGCCTCGGGTTGGTGTAGATGGAAATACGATAAATGGTCAAACATGCTCTGTTTCTCAGAAGGGCAACATTAAACATACTGTGTGAGCTTTTTTAGAATGTTAATATGTGAGAGGAATACTGAGATGCGTGTACGTGCAGCGCTGAAGTTCAGTTTTTAAAGAAGCACGGTCCCAGAGTGGAGAACACAAACAAGTGGTTGAGCTTTAAAGTGCACGGTTGATTTTGCTTGCTCGGTTTTCACTGAGCATGGTGTTATTCACGTCTTGCCATTTTTCTGCCCACTCCGTCGTTTAAAAAAATGCAAAAAATGAGCAAAAACTGCAAAAACTGCTCAGCACATTTTTACTGTAGAGCAGTTCAGAATCTTCACCTGGGCTTGACAGTGGAATGTGAGAGGAAAGCAGAGACGAACATCAATAAAGACACAAACTAAAACATGCAAAACCCGTGCCGTCGCTTGGTGCAGTGGGCAAAGCGGGCGGCACATATGCTTGAACCTGAGCCTCTCTGCAGGCGTCGCGGGTTCACGTCCCGGACCCGACGCGCTTCTTTCTGCTGTCTCCCCCCTCTCTACCTGTTTCGCCCTCCTCCTCTCCAATAAAGGCCACTAGCGCCCAAAAAAGTAAAAAAATAAATAAATAAAAAAAATAAAAAAAAACTCAGCTGGGGTGTCAAACTCTGTTTAAAAAAAAGGGGGAGGCCCGACTTAGAAACTTGGTCCAAGCCACGGGCTTCAGTCGATGCATTAACTTAAGTCTGGTAGCCGACATCTTTTCCTGGTTGCAGGTGCATCAACAGCAGTCTAACTGGCCCCGTCTGATGTTCTCTGTTGCCTTTTCACATTAAAATCTGAGGTAACTGAAAAATACAGTTAACCTTTAACCTTTTTCTGACTTCAAAGTAAGTAAGTCAGTAAAGTGCTATGTGTTATCATCATTGTATATTCCATAAAATGGTAAAATTAATTCTCTGCATTTGACCCATTGCACCTGAGATACACCCTGATTGAGCAGTGTGCAGCTATGTAAGCATCCAGAGAGCAATTAGGGATTGGGTGTCTTGCTCAGGGACACCATGACATGTGGGACTGGTTGGGGATTGAGCCTGGGACTTTCGGGTCCCAGGGCCGCTGCCCTGCCTCTACACCATCTTGGCCCCAGAGATGTAAGCCAACTGACATGAGAAATCTGTACCAACTCAAGCATGCTCTTTTCTTAAGTAAAATGAGAACAAAAACAAAATGTTACATTTAAAATATTCTCTTGAGGGGCCAAATAAGATGTTAACAAGGACCAAATTTGGCCCGCGGGCCTTACATTTGACACACTGTATGTAACGCACCAGTGTACTTGGTTTGTTTATTTGTTTATTTGACTTTTTATTTTTCACTAGTTTAAAGGAGTTAGTTTAATGTGAGCAAAATATTCGAAAGACATGTTTTGTTAAAACAGTATAATACATGTATTAGGATTAACATTATTTTTAGTAGTCTTTTACAATAACTGTATTTCAGCACAACTATTGTTACAATTAATTTATTTTTAACAAGGGTTAATAACTGCTCTGTTAAAGTTTTGCTCCTGAATAAATATCACATCTTCCTGAAAGCCATACTAGGATCAGAAAACAGGACAGCTTTGCGTAAAACTGCAAATGTTAGAAATATCCTATTAGCTTTACAGCAAAATCTGAAAAACAAAGAAGAAAGAAAAACTCAACAGTTAAAAAAATTATTTACAAAATTAAAAATATGATGCACAAAGATTTGATTAAATCTGCTCTGTTAACCTTAGTGCTGAAATCTGTAGCAAATACTTTTAATTGCCACCGTAGAGTCAAAAGACAATTAGCACAGCTTAGCATTAAACTGCATGTAGGAAAACAAGCTTGTCAAAATATACTAATTATATTATTAATAAAAGTGTTAAAAGTGTGACGGACAAAAAAAAACTTTCAAATTGCTATGTTAATTTTTGTTCATTTGAAATCTATATCAAATCTCACTAAATGCCATATGTGGCATTTAAAGCGTCAGTGAAGAAACAAATAGCTAGTTAGTGTCAAAATCTTAAAAGGGTAAAACAAATCTATCAGTGTCAATACAATCCAAACACATTCCTAGTGGACAAAAGATTGATAAAAGCTGCTGTTTAAAGGTTTTTTCAGTAAGAAGACAATTAATGTAATTTAGCCTAAAACAACAAAGGTCTAGTTGGCAGGGGTAGGCACAGTTACATAACCCTCTAACTGCTCGTAGCAGAATATTTTGTTTAGCGGATTAGCATTTTCTCTAACTTTGGACAGCGTTAGCAGAATTAGCTTCTGCTAAATTAGGTTTCACCAACTTTTAAGTCCACTAACAAAATTCACAACCTTGCTCCCGTCTGTTGTGGACGTGTCTAGAAGAGTCTGATAAACACGCTATTGGCCGACATGTACATGTGACAAGACGTGATTGGCCGATGCAGCTTCGACTGGAAGGAGACAGTCGACCTAATGCAGCCACTGAATTTGGACAAGACTAGGGGTTGAACGAGTACATAATTTTAAAACTCGACATTAGCATTAAAAACTCGAGTAGAACTCGAGTAGTCGATGACGTCATAGGATCTTAAGATGCAAAAAA
>JARVJN010000144.1:9446688-9456761 GCA_031763805.1 Argolebias nigripinnis
CTACTAAATTTTACTTACCAGCTCTGCAGAACAGGAGCAGATCTTGGTTCCGGTCTGGCTCGGTTCTGTTTCTGCAGACCTACCCTGCAGTGATGAATCTATGAATCCCTCAATCAATGTTCTAAACTCTTAAACCTACTAATTTTAACAACATACTTATATGTAGCTACTAAATTTTACTCACTAGTTCTGCAGAACAGCAGCGGCTCGGTTCTGCTCCGACTTGGTTCCGTTTCAACGGACATACCCTGCCGGTTCTGGTTGGCTCTCTGGCTCGGGGTGGTGGAGGTGGGCCCCAGATGGAGCGCTGGACATTCAGTGGTGCACGTCCTGCTTGGAAGTCCTCATAGGCCGGCTACCAGCTCTCAAGATTCACCGATGGGTCTGGAGGTCTGGTTCTGCTCCAGTTCTGGTCCAGTTCGGTGCGTTCCGTGCAGCTCTCTGCAGCCGCTGGACACCGAAGTCACTGTAATAAGCGCAGAACTATTTCTGATCAGATCAAAACTTTCCCTCTAGTTTTTCAGCAGAAGGCAACAGGGCTTCTGGGTGGGACCGTGTTGGCTTTTGGGAAATGTAGTCCTTATACAGTGTAGGCTTATTGAGAGAAAACTACAAAATGGCAGCGTCTGTCCAAAGCATTTTATTTTTTTGTTAACTTTTTACTGTCCCATCACGTGAGTAATATTAACGTTGACAATCACGTGTCCTGTGCAATTTTTTCCCCTTGTGTTCAATCTTATTTTGAAAAACCGTGACGTAGCGAGGGACTACTGTACCACAGCTGACTGATACGAGCGAACATAAAACTGGCTTTAACTCAGCCAGTTTTACAGTTTGACGTAAATTGACTGTTTTAACCCAAGCACTTAAAATCACTGCGCAGGTAACTTTATTTTGAAGGTTTTAACTGGATGAACTGGTGTGTAATTCTGTGAAGCGTTCAGTCAAATTAAAGCAACTTCTTAGCTCCACATCATCGTTGTGAAAGAAAGCCTTGTGATGTGAGACTCAGAAGTTAGAACAAGTTTTAATATTTGTGTTGGACCCTCCAGAGACTAAACTGTTAAAGCTTTCTCCAGTTTTAAAACTTTAGTTGCACCTAAATCAAAAGCAAGGGTGATGTGTTAGGGTTCTTTCACTTAAAATAAAATTTTGTAAGGAGGAGACTTCGACACGTGTTTTTAAGCAGTTTATCTGGGCCAGCAGGTGTTTGACTCAGAGAGAGGCCGTGTCCTGTAAAGGTTCCTGTTGTCTACGGGGAACAACACGGTCATTTATTCCTCTGCCAGAAACAGGTCGGGGAACATGAATGGACCAGGGCTCGGTGACACACTATCTGCTCAGTCAGAAAATAGGTCGTGAGGAATGAATGGCCTCATGGAAGAACAAGAGATTTTAGTCTCAATTGAGGAAAGATTAGAAAACACAAAGTTCAGTGTTGGACAATAACTCACTTGGTCATGCACCGGTTCCCTCGCTACTTTTCACACAATTTTTTCTTCTTCTCTTTTTCACAGCTGTGTGTTTTCTCTCTCGTTTGTTTCTCCCTCTCTCCTCTTGGCTTTTTGGTTGAGCCACCGAATTCCAGTCAGTGATGGATGGTGTGCAGCATCTGAAAGAACCACTCGTTTATAAAGCTATTATTGTCAATTAAGAAAATGAAGCGTTCCCTTGGGCCTCGCCATCTGGAGCCCTCCCTCCATCCATCTATCTCTTTGTTTCAGTTCCCCGCACCACCTCCGCCTCGCTCCAATCTGCAGCGTTTTGCTGCAGTCTTCATCATGTATACAGTTTATGGAACGTTTGTGTGTAAGTTTGTGTCTTCTGTGTCCCTGCAGGGAGTCGGACCTCTTTCTGCTGGACTCCAGAGTTATGTGGGCGGCAGAGGAGGGCTGGTTGGTGTTCGATGTGACCGCCACCAGCAATCACTGGGTCCTGAACCCGGGCAGAAACCTGGGTCTGCAGCTGGCCCTGGAGAGCACCAATGGTAAGATTCCCTCCTGAAACTCAGAGCGGAGATGTGCTGTGTGCGATGGGATTACAGGAACAACCAGGATACAAACAAACAAACAAACAAACAAACAAACAAACAAGTCTTTACTGTGAAGGGAACAAAAAATAAACGGATGGCAAAAACACGAGTGCACAAAGTAATTAATTAGGTGGCACTGAGGTTCAAAACATAACCAATTAAAATAAAGTAATATAATAAAACTTTGAGAAACATGAGCGTATTTTAATATGATGAATAATTAAATTATAAAATGAACAATTCTGAATTTACATCAAAAACACTTTTCAGAAAATTAAACAAATATGTCCCCACATCACATCAGAAATATTTAGTTTTATTTCCAGCCAGTACAGTTTATAAAATATATTTTAGTTTTCAAAAAGTATTTCTCCTTTATGGCAGTATTTCAGTCTACAACTATTAACACTTTCCTTAATATTCATCATTTATGTGAAGGTATGTCTTCTGAAAGCCCACACTCATCACTTAATTGTGACTCATAAACAGCTAAAACAACAAAAATGGTGTCAGAGTCTGTCTGCATATATTCTTCTTCATCTTCTAGTAATTATCCATAGTGGGGTTGTGAAGGCAACAGGTCCAGGAGAGAAACGCAGACTTCCCTCTCCCCAGTGATACTTTCTATCTCGCCCTGGGGGACCATGAGGCGTTCCCAGTCTAGAGAAAATACACCATCTCTCCAGCGTCTTCTGGGTCTTCCCGGGACCTCCTGTGGGACGCCCTCTAAAGGGAGGTGTCCAGGAGGCATCCTGACCAGATGCCTGAACCACCTTCAGCTCTACTCTGAGCTCCTTCTGGAAGACCGAGCTCCTCACCCTGTCTCTGAGCCCGGCCGGCGGCCACCCCAGGGAGTCTGCATATGTTCAGCCTAAACTTTCAGTCTAATTTGGTTAGGCTCATTACGTTACCACAGTTCACCATAAAATGTGCTCAGAATAAACTTTTCCCAAAATTTCAGCTGGATTCAATTACAGACAAATCTGAGCGATTGCAGCAAAACAAACGTGGGTTGGCGTTAAAACACAACATGCACAAGTCTGCAGCTCGGCTGGAAAAACCAACGGAGTCAGATGGTTTGTCCTTTTTCATGTGCGCAGAAAATATAAATCAAAGCTCACTCCTCATCCGTCACTCACCACCACCATCATCCGTCATACCCTCAGCATCATCAGCACGCATGCGATAAATGGACTTTACTATCTGGAAAGCTAATCTGCTATTTGTATCATGGAGTACAAGTGCATGAGGAGAATAGCGTCTGTCACGGGATGGCAGGACGTTACATGTTAGGTGAGGGAAGGAGACGCTATGGCGTTCAGCCTGTGTGAAGTCTGTGCTGTCTTCGTCAGCGCATGATTGTAGGTTCTGAAGCTTTATGGGGGAGCATGTAGGGACAAGCATGGGGGAAATCCCGTCGTCGGCTGGGACAGCGGCGAACGTAGAGGATGAGGGTGGGAAAGAAAAGGGCTTTACAAAAAACACTGCTTTTAAATAGATCCACTGAAAATAAGCTCAACACTCAGTAAAGAGGTAGAAGTAAAGAAAAATAAAAAGATGTATTGAAGGGCTCACAGTGATTATAGCTCAAATAGATGATGACAGACCACATACACTGTTGGTCTCAGGAGCAGTAGGACATTTGGACAAACGGTGTTACTAGCAGTGGCAATTTTAGCCTCTTTTTGGGGGGTGATCAAGCACCCATGTATTTGAACTCAGAACTCCTGAAAAGTAAAGAAACCATCATTATGATTTTGTAAGTAAACAGTTCTCCAACCTTAGATTCACCAAAATATCGAATAAATTTGAAATAAACATGGAATAAATGATGACGTTCTTAAACAGGCCAGTAAAATCGTTGATGTTTTTGCACGAGTCAGATCCTCGACGCCACTTGACAATCAGTCCAGTAGGCTTGTCAGCAACTGACCAACTGGTGATCTCCCTTAGGCCCGAAGGTAAACACCCCTTATCTGCAGTAAGGGGGATGCATGAGAGAAGCGGAGCATGCTCTATTCACACAAGGAGAGCTGTTGGTCAGCAACCTGTTAAAATACACCAGAATTGTATAAATGGCATCTAGTTTCTTTACAATTTTCTGGGAGAAGACCCTCAGACGTGGTCCTCCACATTACAAATGTTTCTGATGTCAGTAGCCATTGCGTTGTTCAAGCCAAGAGTCTTTGTCAACACTGGGGGCTGAGCAGCCCTAAAAGGCATATTGTAGAATCGCCCCTTGTTACTTGTGTAGCGCTGTGCTGTCATGGTCCCTTGAATCATTACCAGAACACGCCGTGGCACCAGGAGTAACACCATGTTGTCTCTTCACAACATTGGTAGAACTGGTTCTTGGCTTGTATGAGCACACAAGGGTCATCGGTGGTAACGCAGAAACAAGATTCAGTGGTGATTGTGACACAACACCACTTGTCATCACAAACACAAGTTGTGGTACCATTCCAACAGCAGCAGTTTTTACTCTGGTGTTAATGGCAGCCTGGGACAGTATATATATATATAGTATACCTATAGGTAGTATCATGACATGGTGCAGAACAACATGTGATAATGTAAAGAGTCCAATACGTGTGTTTGGATGGCAGGCACATATAGTAGTCACGTGGCTCTGTAATGCTTGATGCACAATACGAGAATATTTCTTTGTTGTGAGCTGTCTCAGGCAACCAGAACCTTCTCCTAAATAGCCCTCATGTACCTGCTGGTTCCATCATCAGCCACTGTGTTACGCAATATGGCCACACAGCTTCATAGAAACCCACAAAAGATGGTAGTGTTGTGTAATGCCTCTATGAGACCTCCTTTATGTGTTTCTTGTATGCTCCGGCAACTGCCTGATAACATCACCCCTCCACTCATAATGTCTTGTGTCTGTTCTACACATATCATTTCCTTATCAGTCAAGTAGTTTATATACCTATTGATGGTTTGCATTTTGTATAAAATTACAACCTAATTGGACCATTTCAGTCATTTCTCCTGGGTGTCTAATGTTGTTGTTTTATTGTCAGTGAGTGAAGGAAGTGGCAACGTGGAACCACATAAGTGGTTTTAGTGAGAGAGGGATCACACATACAAAAATCTAAACGTAGGCAGGCCAAATATTCATATGGTTTTAAACAAGCACCAGCTCTGTGGGCACAAAGCCATTATTTCTGTGCTGACACCTGCTCTGTTTTCTTTCTTTCCTCCACCCACTCCCCCTGCAGGAGAGAGCATCAATCCTCGAGTGGCAGGGCTGATTGGTCGCAGTGGACCTCAGAATAAACAGCCCTTCATGGTGGCCTTCTTCAAAGCAACAGAGGTGCACCTGCGAAGCATCCGCTCAGCATCAGGAGGGGGCAAACAGCGTAACCCCAACCGAGCCAAAGCCGCCAAGAACCAAGAGGCGCTCAGAGTGGCTAACATCGCAGGTACAGGAAGTGTGAGCAGCTTTCTGCAGACGTGCACTGAGTGGACAATTTATTCACATTGAAACGACAAAAGCTTCAGTGCATGTGCTCTGTGCACACAGTTAAACAAGTAAAACGCCAGAGGTTGTGTGTTTTCTTCGCGGGGAAGCCTTTGATGCGTATTGACAGCCTCTGTTTTGTCCTGTGTTTATGCGGAGCGCTGAAACATTAGCCTGCACAGCTTCAAATGGCCCTCGGTTGGCTTTTGTTTATTTTCTCAAACATTACTGAGCAGTCGGGGCCAAGTTCCCTGCATGGAGGTAAGGCACCACAGGCTTTTATGGCAGAACACATCTGTGGTGTGCTGTGGGGCAACCAGGCTCTGGACACATGGGCCAAATGGGTCTGTTTGGATTTTTGGATACCAGTGGTCTATAGCTCCGTGATGAGAACCAGTCGCTCCTAATCATTTCCCATGTGAGCCCCCTTTCAAGCACTAATGCACCACAGAGCCCCGTTGGTCACCAGAAGGAGAGAAAGATACAGATGGATGGAAAACAGACTTTTCTTTTTTCTCTTGGTTAGAAGAAAACTGAGAGCTGAAATGAGAGAAGAAAGGAGGAAAAAATGAAATGAATCGGGCCGGGCTACATTGTTTCAGTGGAAACAGCAAGAGTTCCCTGAACGCACCGTGGCCTGTTCATTTGAACAACTTTCTGACATGAGCTTGTATCTGGAGCTGATTTCCTTTCAGGCATTAATGTCTAAGGGATGATACCTGTTGCGCTCAGGTCTATTCTTTATCGCACTCCCCCATTTAGGCTTCGACTGCACCCAATAATTACTCTTGTTACCGAACAGGAAAACGAAATATAATCTCTCTGTTCTTTCTCTCTTTCAGAAAACAGCAGCACTGATCAGAAGCAGGCGTGCAAGAAACATGAACTCTTCGTCAGTTTCCGAGACTTGGGATGGCAGGTACAGAAACCAGTCCTCAACAAAAGAACAAACACTTTCAATAATTTCGCCAGTAACAATATTGACAGAGTAAAATGTCATGTTTTGATTTAAGTGACCTTAAAATACTCATCTGTGAGATAAGAATCATTCATTGGGCTGACTGGGTAGTAACTTCTATCCAGGTTCAAATGTTTGACCAAGAAATGAAAAGAAAAAAGCTGGCTCCCTTATGAGAAACTTACTTTTTCTTCCTAATAAAGGGCGTGTTTTACATATGAGGCTATCTGCACTGCTTATCAAGGCTCTCGATGACTATATGATATGTGCAATAAAAACAGGATCAAACATAACATAAATACACAAAGAGGGCTGCAGGGGTACAA
The DNA here is from genome assembly GCA_031763805.1 of Argolebias nigripinnis. Classification (NCBI taxonomy): domain Eukaryota; kingdom Metazoa; phylum Chordata; class Actinopteri; order Cyprinodontiformes; family Rivulidae; genus Argolebias; species Argolebias nigripinnis. Next base: position 9,453,477 of record JARVJN010000144.1, read on the forward strand.
TCTGTACAGGAAGGAGAGACAGGAACAATAATCACTGTGCAGACACTCGTATCTAACTAGGTTTAATTCCTTATCATTAAATTTATGTCAAACATGAGGTGAAACTATTGTAATAAAGTGTAAAGGTTAATTGTAACTTTTAAACAGTACTGTATTTGTATTCTAAATATACAAGTGTGCACTAGAACTCATTTCTAACCCAGGCCAGAAGCCCGGCCCGAATTTGGGCCGGGCCATAATAATGTGCTGGATGGGTGGGCCGGGTTGGTCTCGGGCGTTTGATTGCGTCAGCGGATGCACGTGGCTGACGATCCATTTATTTGACAACATGTCTTGTCATACTACACCAGCTGCATGCGGCCATTTGACCACGCGCTGAACTGTCTTGAAAGAGGTAAATGAAGTTCAGTTAAGCATCAGATGGACTACTGCCAGGCAGCGATCCATCACCCAAATGGACATTCATTCAGTCACTGTACTCAACGGGTGCACACGGCCGACGACCCAAACAAGTGAGATCCCAAAGCAGACATGTCAGAGCGGGGTCCATGTCTGAATAATGCAGAAGAATGCAGGCAGAAGCAGGGATTTTAATGCACTTTGATGGCCATGAAAGGACAAACACCCCCTCAGCTCCAAACTTCTGCCCCTTTTATTCAGCTGCGCATCCGCCGACCATTAATAACTATATAAGCAGTCAAAGCTTAATTAAAAATGTGTGTGTGTGTGTGTGTGTGTGGGGGGGGGGTTCAGGTTCAGATCTGTAATTACTGTTAATTTGTCGGGTCAGGTGGGGTTCGGATATGATAGCTACAGGCTGGGGCCGAGTCGGGTCTGATGTTTTGGACCTGAATGCAACTATAGTGTGCACCTTCAATATAAATATTTTATAGACACCGGACTAGAAGCTGGAAGGTGAAACCATAAAGGCTGAGCTCCCCCTAGTGGCTGGCTGCAAAACAATTTTAAAATGACAATAGACTAAGAGCTTTTTGGGAGTGGAAAGCACTGGTTCTTGTTGGTTTCGGAGCTAAATGATCCAGGGTACAGAATAGAACCGTGATCCCCATCACCAGTCAGTGGTGTTTTCTCCTGTTTCCTTTCGCGGTTTAAAAACATACGTATTAATCCGTGAGTCTAATTTGGTTCTGTAAGGGTGCGCATGTGGTGTTTCTTGTGGGTCTCTGTGTTGACCCTGTGATGGTCTGGGGACCCTGTTCAGAGAGTACCCCACCTCCTGCCCTCTGACCCTGAACAGGATTCAAAATTGAGTGAGACAGTAATCAAAGGTAAAACTCCACAGTGTCACATCTTGAACGTTGTTCTCTCCCATATTTGCTTTCAGGATTGGATCATTGCTCCAGAAGGATATGCAGCATATTACTGCGAGGGGGAGTGCGCCTTCCCGCTGAACTCCTACATGAACGCTACAAACCACGCCATCGTGCAAACTCTTGTGAGTGAACATGAAGAAACTGGACATTTTCTGCAGCATTCACAGAACCTCACAGAATATTTAACATGCCTGTGTCCCATATTTCTCAGCAGTATTTCTCCTTTTTCTCTCCAGGTTCATTTTGTTAATCCAGACTTAGTTCCTAAACCTTGCTGTGCGCCCACGCAGCTCAACGCCATCTCTGTGCTCTACTTTGACGACAGCTCCAATGTGATCCTCAAGAAGTACCGCAACATGGTGGTCAGAGCATGTGGCTGCCACTAGACTGTCAGCGTTTTCTTACGGACTCATTCTGTACATACGCACACGCTGAGAGGGGCAGCCGTTGTTTAGGAAGCTGCAAATGGAAAAACAGAGACTTTGTTCATTTTATATAAACGTGTTGTTGTGAGGCCAAATTTGACTTTCAGACAATCTGACCGAACAGTTCAACCCAATTCATTCAACTTAAAATAAACATATTGTCCCTGCTGGCCTTTGTTAACAGCAATCTTTTCATTATTTTTGATTTATGTATATGCCCCCCCCCCCCCCCACCCACCCAAAAAAATAAAAATAAAACAAGAAGAAAACCTCTGCAAAAGATATTTAATGTTTAAGAGCACACAAATATGACACAAAACTCTTTATTTTAACAGATGAACATTCTGGCTTTGTAAAAACATACATAATATTTATTTCCCGTCAGGTTCCATTTTTACTGATAAACAATGAAAATTGTATTCAATTTCCATTTGCACCTGTGTATTTAACGCATTTGATATTTTACTGGATATGCAGCACTATCTCAAGAGTTCATTTATTCCTCCAGATCCTCATCTTCACATTGTTTGGTAAAGTGATAGCCAGGCCTGTCGTGATAAACAATAAATCAATTAATCTCATGAAGAATGAAAATTATCGACCTCATTTTCATTTATCGGCTTTATCGTTTCTTCGTGTCTCTCTTTCTACTGAAGACACTGGATGACAAAAAAGTTAAACTCCGGTGCTCTTCACTTTAAAATCTGTTTTAAAGATCCAAAATCGCGTTTTTGGATCTTTAAAAGCAGCTAAGCTACGAGCTAAGCTAAAAGGCCGACCTCGGAGAAAGAACGTCTTGTCGAAGCTCCAAAATTCACAGTTGAACCCGTGCCTTCATCTAAAAAGTAGTTTTTCTCTGCAAAAAGAAGCTGAGAACTTGTTTACTGATTAAAATTTTTTTTTTTTTATTAAAAGCTTTGTGTGAAGAATGCTACGCTAAAGAGCTAAACCACATGGGGCGTCCGCCATTTTGAGAACTGAAAAACAGGAAGGAGAAACAGCCCATGTCACGTCAAGGGGCCTCCCTCTCATTTTTCTCAAAGAAACACGCTGCTCGCTCCCTCGCTATCCATCCTTCGGTTCAAACCATTTTATACTGCCATCCAGTGGTCAAAAAATGTACTACATCCAAAAACTAAAATGTTCTTCTTAAATTTGACAATTACCATACTAATTATTGTCAAATTTAAAATATTATCGTTTATCACAATAATTTCTGAGACAATTAATCGGCCAGCAAACTCTGTTATTGTGACAGGCCTACGTGTTGGGTTTAAGCAAACGTTTAGTTTATTTGTTTAGCACTTGGGAGAATGTGTTGGGAAAGCAGTTTCACAGATATCGGGCTAAAATGAGGTGTTCTTACTAAAGTTTTAACTGTTTTGGGGGTTTTACCATATTGGCATGACTCGGGTACACGCAGTACAGTAATTACCGTATTTTCCGGAGTATAGTTCGCACCGGCGTATAAGTCGCATTGTCCAATTATTACCAATAAATTGGAAAAATCCATAAATAGGTCGCAC
>JARVJN010000144.1:10381860-10392899 GCA_031763805.1 Argolebias nigripinnis
GTCCTAAGACTGAGCCTTGTGGTACACCATTTTTAACCGTTAAATAACTGGAAAAAGTACCATTGTGTTGAACACATCGCATCCGATTGGACAGATATTAGAAAACCAACCAATGGTGTGGTCAATTTGATCACCAACTAAGATCCACCGCGGTGCTGATCAAGTTTTTTTTTTGTCTTTGTCCTACAGATCAGATCGCACAGCTGGCGGCTAACCTTCGAAGGCCTCTGGCACCTGGAATGGTGGGCCGCCCCGGCCCTGCAGGCTCTCCAGGAAAGCCAGGAGTTGCAGGCTCTATTGGGCATCCAGGCACTCGAGGACCACCAGGGTACAGTGGCCTACCGGGAGAGCTGGGAGATCCAGGTCCCAGAGGTATATATAAAAATATTTTTAAAAACAGCACAAATGTTATTTCTTTTTATTTGGGGCACAAACTAGTTTAATCGTTTTTCCACTCTAAGGAAATGTAACTAGTTTTGTTGAATAAAAACTACAATCCTGTCTAAATGCTCCAGATTAATATGATGTACCAGTATGTGTAAGCTGGAAATCTTGTTCCTTTTTTAATATTTGACAAATGGACCCCTCTGAGCTTTGGTTGTTGGTAAATTCCTCCATAAGGGACAGACTGAAAATAAAAAAAATTCTTAGGAAAAAGAATAGAACAGCCAGCTGGGACGAGACAAAAGTTTTTTTTTTTTAATAAACAGTACAATCCAAAAATGTTATGAACACTGTTTGAAACTAAATTACATATTGTGCAGCTAATAAATACATGAAATTCTAGCAAAATGTAGTTTAAAGTTGCATCAAATAAAAAGGTCTAAGATTTTATCAAAATTTCACAAAGAAAAACACTTTTTCGTCCGGTTTTTTTTTCTCCACACAGGTGATGTTGGAGAGCCTGGTGATAAAGGTCTCACTGGTAAAGCCATTGATGGGCCCTCTGGAGACCAAGGACACCAAGGTATGAGACAGGAATTTGACTTCTCTAATAAGGGTTCAGTTTCTTATAACTATCTGCACTATGCTCCCATAATCTACAATATTTCCTTCTTAGGTCTGCCCGGAGTAGCTGGAATTGTCAAAGACGGCCGTGATGGGGCTCCAGGAGACCCAGGTGAGCCTGGAGAACCAGGCAGGGTAGGTAGGACTGGGCACCAGGGCCCTCCTGGGATCTGTGATACATCAGCCTGCCAGGGAGCATCGGTCGTCGGGAAATCCTCCAACCCCAAAAATGTTTAAAGATGACTTCCTGCAGCCTGACTGCTCCACTCCAAGGAAAAGAGGGTGATCCATGAGGAGGGAAGGAACAAACCAAGACAACGATCACAACAAATCCCTCTTTATTTAAATTAATGTAAAAAAAAAAAAAGACGGGAAGAAGAACATCAGCAGGTGCAATATGATGAAAGGAATGGAGGGACATCCCAGGTAGTGATGAACACCAAAGCAACTGAGACAAATTTAAATAAATACTTAAATAAACCACAAGTCGTATCCAGAAATGATGGAGAGAGAAATTGAAAAGTGCAGAACAACAACTGCGTCGACCCAAACGTCATCAAACAACAACCGGAACAACCTTTGTGAATAAAAACTTTGTACGTTTCTTTGCTACGTTTACTTTGGTCAACATCAGCGCGGCAACCAACGCTCTAAAAACAACAGTGACTGTCTCCAATGTGAATATGCATTCATCACGGCCAGATGTTCACAGGTGTTACCTCAACATACACGCCGACAGTGTAAAATATGGAAATAGGTGCTGCCTCTGTCGAGGAGCTGTGTATGTACTGTAAAAGTAATAAAACACAAACACCCAGTGCCCTAAAATAGTTTAGATTAATGCAAAACTCAATAGCCTTTTTACAGCTTTTTTTTTCTTTGTTTGTTTTTAAATTACTTATGAAGTTGATTTGCTATCGCTGAGAATCACAAACAGAAAATTGTGGATGCATAAATTCGACATGTAAAATATATAAATGTTAGGAAACACGAGCGCTTTCTGAGTTTTAAATTTTCTCTTTTTTTCCTTCCAAATCGACAACGACCACGTCCACAATGTACTACAGGTGCTGTAACTATTAAATATACAAAAGTTTAAATACTATTTATTATTTGTGGGTGACTGTTTTGTGTACAGTAAGATGCTACAGCGACATGTTGTAAGAACAAATAAAGCCACTTTTCAGTAACCATTACTCTTCTCTACATATGAAACCTGCACTTCAGAACAAAAATATGCTTTAAACACTGTAACATATAAAAAACATCTGATTCTAAAATTACTTATTTCTGTATTAAAATGCATAAATATATAAACAGAGAATAAATACAGGAAGGCATAGTGAGTTTAGGAATAATTTTTCAGAAACCATTTGCACTCTTGTTAATGTAAACACTAGTGACATCTAGTGGAAGTCAGATGAAACTGCACCAGTCAGGCACCTTGTACATGTCCAGAGTGTAAACAGAGTCACGTGCTTAGTTAATTAAACTAAACTTGTCAGCTTAGTCCTACAGATTTTATTTGGTTTTAAAATGTAATATTTGTTGCTCCATTAACTGAGGAGGAGTCATTGTTCGGCTGAGAGGGGAACGCTCGCCATCTCATCCATCTCTTCGTGGAACGAGTGGTTACCTGAAGACAAGCTGGGGTTAAGTAACATTTCTCTCTTTTGAGTGAAGAACTTCTGAAACTCCTGCAAAGGAAGAAAAGTTCATGACAGATATAATTTTACTTGACTTCCTCTTCACTTTAGATGGTGCACACAAACACACACAATAAACACAACAGGTGGGTAATCTATTACAGTGACACATGTTATAAAATCTGTTGATGTGCTTGGTTATAAAATCTTCAGGTCAGAGAAAAAGTTTTAATCGGGCAGTGCTAACCTCTTTGATGGTGTCTCCATACATTACATTGATGTATTTTATGTAGGTCAGGGTCCACTGCAGGGTGGAGAGCCTGTCTGTGTCAGAGTTGCAGAACGGTACCACCGTGTTCAGCTCATCACAGCACATGCGGATCTTCTTTCTGTGTCACGTCATACGTGTATGCACCAAAATACAACAATTGTTAGGCAGCATTTGAGAAACAGCTTTGTCATCCAGGCAGATAAATCACAAAAAAGGTTAAAGCGTGTCATCTGGACCAGTTAAAGTGAGAAACGTTTCATCCCCCATCCAGAGGACTTCCTCAGTCTGCGGCCTGCCAACCAGCTCTGTCCCATAAGTAACCTTCACTGCTGTGTTTCAAGACAACCTCTTGTTGGAATCTATGAAATAGGCTTTTAACATGTGCAAACACACCTATCCAAAACAATTATCAACTCACTGGTTTCCACACCAGCTCTGGACCCAATGGTCTCCACACTAGTTCTGGACTCACTGGTCTCCACACCAGTTCTGGACCTGCTGGTCTCCACACTAGCTCTGGACCCACTGGTCTTAACACCAGCTCTGAACCAGCTGGTTTGCACACCAGCTCTGGACCCGCCGGTCTCCGTACCAGCTCTGAACTCGTTGGTATCCGCACTATCTTCGGACCCGCTGATATCTCCACCAGCTCTGGACCCGCTGGTCTCCACACCAGTTCTGGACCCGCTGGTCTCTGTACCAGATCTGGACTTGCTGGTTTTCGCACCAGCACCTACATCACTGGGTTTCACCCTAGCACTTTCCTCGCTGGGTTTTGTACCAGCACCAAGGCTGGGTCTCGCCTCAGCACCTGTCTCGCTGGTTCCCACACCAGTACCTAGGCTTGGTCTCGCACCAGCCAAACCAAGGCTGGTTTCCACACCAGCACCAAGGTTAGGTCTCACATCAGCCAAACCAAGGCTGTTTTCCACACCAGCGCCAAGGCTGGTTCCTATGCCAGCACCTGTCTCGCCGGTCCCTGCACCTGCTACGCTGGGTCCTACACCAGCCCCTGACCCACCATCAGGAGTTGTATCTCTCTCTCTCTCCACAGACACTGTTCCAGAGGCTTTCTCTGAGGTCCTGGTCCCTGAGGTCCTCGCTCATCTGAAGGTTTTCGTGCCTTCAGAGGTCCTCGCCCCTCCGGAGGTCTTTTCTCCTCAGGTCCTCGCTCCTCCGGAGGTCTTCGCTCCTGAGGTCCTCGCTCCTTTGGAGGTCTTCACTCCTAAGGTCCTCACTCATCCGGAGGTCTTCGCTCCTTCGGAGGTCTTCGCTCCTTTGGTCCTCACTCCTTTGGAGGTCTTCGCTCCTTTGGTCCTCACTCCTTTGGAGGTCTTCGCTTCAGAGGTCCTCGCTCTTTCAGAGGTCTTCGCTCTTTCAGAGGTCTTCGTTTCAGAGGTCCTCACTCCTTTGGAGGTCTTCGCTCCTGAGGTCCTCGCTCATCCGGAGGTCGTTGCTCCTGAGGTCCTCACTCATCCTGAGGTCTTCACGCCTTCAGAGGTCCTCGTGCATTCAAAGGTCCTCACGCCTTCAGAGGTCTTCGTGGCTTCAAAGGTCCTCGCACCTTCAGAGGTCCCCGCTCATCCAGAGGCTCTCGCTCATTCAGAGGTCTTTGCTTCAGAGGTCTTTGCTCCTGAGGTCCTCACTCATCCGGAGGTATTCGCTTCTGAGGTCCTCGCTCTTCCAGAGGTCTTCATGCCTTCAGGGGTCCTCATTCATCGAGCTACAGGTGTTCCAGGGGTCTCCTCACCTGCAGCTGTAGCCTCTCCGCTGGCAATAAAGGGACAGTCTCCTGGCTGCCTGCCGGAACCCTGGTCCAAGGTTTGATGGCATCTTGGCAGCCTGCCAGACCTCTGGCCTGTCGACGGCTAATCACCAGGTCACCCCCCAGATCTTCAGTCCTACCGTGGATGGTTTCCTGACCACCCACTTTGACTCGGGGGGTTAGGGTTTCTGTGTTTTGCCCTTTGTGTCCAGTGTGTTTGCTCAGGTTCCTACATGTAGATTTTTTGTTAGCTGTACCCTACATGTGTCTTTTTCCCCACCCCCCTTCCCAGTGGATGGTGCTCTCCATGGGATTTCAGGGGCCATCCCTTGGGGGGGGGGAGTCTTGTAGGGTTTCTGGGGTCTGGTCCTTATGTTGTCTTTCCCTCATGTTTACCAGTCCCTCCTCAGCATTTCTCCTCCTGTGAGCCAGCACTGTTGCACGGTTTAATACTAATCACTGCAGATGTCTGTCATTTCACCTTGTCTGTGTCTGTATATATTCAGCCCTGTGGTGTCTTGTCAGTGTCTCTGGATTGTCCTTGTTCAAAGGCTTCATGTTCATTTACCCCCTTGTGTCATCTCCGTTTAAAAGTAAGTTAGCTGCCTCATCAGCATTTTGTTTTGTTTATTCTTTAAATAAATGTATTACTTATTTTATCGGAGCCTCCTCGTCATCCTGCACTTTGGGCTCACAACACAAGAACAACGATCTTGATAAATTGGATTAAAAAAAAAACTAAGTCAAAAATAAACGTGTGACTGATTATTCCCCACACGTTTTCCAAGGTTTAAAAAAGCTGACGTGTGTTACAGTGTTGGGCAGACTTTGAACATCTGCACTTTCTCCAAACTTTGTGCTCTATGACTGATGTCATAAGTGATAAGGTACTGACTGCTATTAACTATTATACAACATCCATTATCTTTACCTGCTTCTTCCTTTTCGAGTCACAAGGGTCACTGGTGCCCATATCCAGCCATCACTGGGTGAGAGGCAGAGGACACCCTGGACAGGTCTCCAGTCCATCACAAGGACACATAGAGACAAACAAGACAAACAACCATTCAGTCTCTCACTCACACCTAGGGACAATTTAGAGTTACCGGGACCAATCAGTCTAACATGTTTTAGGTCTGTAGGAGGAAACCGGAGTACCCAGAGAAAACCCACGCATGCACAAAGAGAACATGCAAACTCCAAGTAGAAAGCCCCCGGCTGGGATTTTAACCGGGGCAACCTGCTCGCTAAGAGGCAGCAGCTCTACCAACTGTGCCACCCTGCTGATGACACAACATTACATATAAAATCAACAGACTCAGCTATTCATCTGGTAAAATGAGCAAGATTTCTGAAAACTGATGTTTAGTCTTTCATTTGCTGAAACAACAAAACTGTATGACTTGATCCAAAGGTCTGCAAATAGACTTAAAAATGCTGAAGCTTCACATGTAAGACTCCACATCTACTAACTAGATGATGTAATGCGTAGGAATAGGTGGGTGGGGGGTATTTTTCCTGTCTGCTGCAGGATGTAAGGCTTTGTCCCCCCCCCACACACACACACACACTACTTCCTTTTTCCAGTCTCAGTAGGAAGTAGGATAGTGTTCATATCCTGCAAGTGATTAGAAACAGGAATGGAGTGTAGGTTTACTGAATTAACAGCTTGGGATACTTTAGCTGTTGATACTTTAGTTGAAAGTAAAGATACTTTACTTTTACTTTTTAGAAACATAGACAATTTAGTCAAGGGTTTACAAATAAGATTTTTTTTAAATTACAGTGAGTCAGCACCGTGTTCAACTACAGAGTCCAGTTGCTTTATTTTATTGTATTACTTTTTTTTATTAACTATTGTTTCCTGATCCATGAAGCCATAGGAGTAATATGACAGTGTTTTCATATGACAGTGTTTTTACTTTAGAGAGAATTCATGTGTTTTTGTCACCTAACCTGTTTTGATATCTCACAAGAAACAAAAATCTTCTGACTCTGACTTAAACCAGATTTTCTAATTATAGACACCAAGCAGCGCTTAATTTGAGACGGATCCTTCTGGAACAGGATCGGGGAATTCTTATTTTTGACAGGGTGCATTCTGTTAAATGTTTGCTTGGATCTGATAACTCTCATGCCGGGTACCCACCAAACGCGTCTTCAGCGTCAAAAACGCTCCTGACGCGCCCTGTTGGCTGCTTGTCACCAGAATCGGTTCACACTGAAGACGCGTCTGATGACGCGCAGTGGGAGGAGGTCTGGCTCCTTTTCCGGTCTGGTTTGTTTTGTTTTGAGCAGATAAAATCAGCTGTACGTGAGCCTCGTTACTACTTGAGTGGGTTTTCTACGAGCCAAACTGCAGCTCCAAAAGTCTTTGTTGAGATTAAAATGCTTTTTTATGTTTGGGGTGATCGTACGCTCGAGCGGACAGCGGCAACTATAAAAATGCCAAGTTTCTTACCGGAGGCTGGTTTCTTCATGGAAGCTCGTTAGGGTAAGTTTAAAAAGTCCAAAAAAAGTCCCGTCGGCGTTGCGTCATCACATAGCAGAGTCACCCGATTGGTTGCTGCGACGTGTCGAGCAGCCGAAGTTCAAATATTTGAACTCCGGCAGCCGCTGCTTATGGACGCGTCTCATGCGCGGAAAGAACTGCCGCGCGCTGCCTGAACTGCTCAAAACGTGCCGCGTCACACTTCGCTGAGTCACGCTTTGCCGCGCCTCGCTTCGCCGCGCCTCGCTTCGCCGCGCCTCGCTTCGCCGCGCCTCGCTTCGCCGCGCCTCGTTGCTCGTCCACATAGACTTTCGATGTAAACCGGCTGCTTCCACTGCCTGAAAGGCGTTTAGTGGGTAGCCGGCATCATGGAGTGAAATTAACACCAAAAATGTGTGAAATCTTCAAAGCCAAAGTGAAATTCCTGGGAAAGATTGTATCCAAGGATGGCTAGTGCATGGATCCTGCTGATATTGCACCAGTACATGCATTCAAAGACCGCATACCAAAAACAATGGATGATTTAAAGAAAATGTTGGGGTTCTTATCATACTATTGTCCATTTATTCCCAACTTCTCATGCACTGCTAAGCCCCTGTACAGTCTGCTGGCCACAGAGAAGAAATCTAGGAATGGGGTGAAGGAAGAGGCTAAAAAATAAACCAAGGAAAACACAAGAATTCAGACCAGCTTCCCTCGAACCATCCAATTGAATGGACAAAACATCATAGGAATGTGCGCTGCCAGCTGTTGGAGTATTCCACTATTAGGTTACCCTGGTTTTGAGAAACCTTTTGTATTACACTACAATGCCTCTCAGGAAGGCCTAGGTGCAGTACTATACCAGAGACAACAAGACAAACTTGTGGTCATAGTAGGTTATGGGTCAAGAACACTAACTCCCCCATAAAATAATTACCACCTTCATTCTGGGAAGTTAAGAGTTCTTAGCAATGAAGTGGGCAATCTGTGAATGATTCAGAGAGTACCTCTTTTATGCACCCTCTTTTGTTGTCTATACAGACAATAATCCCTTAACCTATGTTTTAACAACAGCCAAGCTAAATGCCACTACACACCGCTGGATAGTTAGAAGACTTTAACTTCTCCATCAGGTATCGACCGGGGAAAGTTGATAGGGATGCAAATGGGCTGTCAAGGAGTACATGCGCACATACGTCCAGGAGATGGAGCCAGAGGTAGTTTGCTGTGATCAGTGATTCAGCTGACACCCCATAATCAAGGGCCATGGCTGTGTCCTGCAGTCATAACAACAGCATGCAATGAGGAAGAACAGGAACAAATAACATCTCCAGTGGCCAAAATATCAGTAGAGGACCTTAGAAAAGCCCAGGAACAGGATTCGATGATTGGAAGGGTGCGTGAGTTTGTGATGAGAAAGCAGTGGCCTCAGCATGCCAGAAGGTTTTGGCATGATGGCATCTCTGTACTCAGTAGAGAAAGAAATAAGCTGTGCATCAATGAAGATGGCATCCTATTTAGAAAGTCTGCCACCCGAGCTCAACTGGTTCTCCCCAAGGTATTCCACCAGCTAATATACCAAGAGCTGCTTGAGGAAATGGGACACCTTGGCGTGGAAAGAACATTGAACCTAATTTGTGACTGATTTTACTGGCCATATATGAAAAGAGATGTGGATCACTATGTGACAACGGTTTGTAGCTGCCTGAAGCGGAAACACCCAAACTGGATAACAAGAGCACCACTGGTTAGCATTGTCACCACCTACCCTTTCGAGTTGGTTTCCATTGACTGCCTTCATTTAGAGCATTGTAAATGAGGATATGAATATATCCTTGTTGTTATAGACCACTTTACACGCTTCACTCAAGCATGCACAAGCAAATCAGCAAAAACTGCTGCAGAAAAGATCTTTGGAGACTTTGCCCTAAAGTTTGGATTTCCAGCTAAGCTGCATCACGATCAGGGCAAAGAATTCGAAAACAAGCTGTTTTCTAAGCTGGAAAAGTATTGTGGCATACAAGGCTGCTTTCATGCAGCTGGAAATGGGCAAGCGGAAAGATTTAATCGGACTCTTCTTTCAATGCTCAGAAACCTGACAGAAAAGGAGAAATCAGATTGGAAGAGCTCCCTGCCCAAAGTGGTGAATGTGTATAAATGTACGTGCAGCAAATCAACAGGTTATGCACCGTACTACTTTCTGTAAGGCAGAAGTGTTTGGCTGCCAGTGGACATGATATTTGGGTTAACCCCAACCAATCAGAGCACCTCCCACAGCGATTATGCTAATAAGTGGAGAAAGAGGATGCAAGAAGCTTACAATTTGGCCTCTGAGATAGCGCATAAGGAGTAAAACAGGGCAAAGATGGAGTACGACCAGAGAACTCGTGGAGTGGAGCTGCATCCAGGATCTAGAGTCTTGGTGTGGAATTTTAAGGAGAGGGGAAGACCAGGAAAACTCAGGTCATACTGGAAAGACAAGGGCTATATAGTCACTGAAAGAACATACGACAGCCCTGTCTCTGCAGTACAACCAGAGAAAGGTACAGGACAAATCAGAGTGTTGTACAGAAACTTATTATTGCCGTGTGATTTTTCTACCTGTAGAAACAGAGACAAATGAGAAAACTATGATGGACAAGAAGAAGCAACAGCAGGGCAGAAACAGAAGGAAACACAAAGATGGTGTGGAAATGAATAGTTCTAATGGTGAAGATTTATTTATTTATATTTATTTATTTATAAAATGTGTTCATTAAAAAAACAATACAAAACAATCCCATAAACGATAACATACAAAATATAAAAAATGAAAGGTTAGTGGAGGATTATCATATATCCAAAAGTACAACCTGAACAGGTTGAAGGTCATCTGAGAAAAGATACAGAGGACATTCACGGGGCTGCAGAAGCGGAGGTGGAGCTAGAAGGAGAAGTGGACAAGGAGGCAGAAGAGATGGTTGCAGAGGAGCAGACATCAAATGAAGATGCAAATGGACAGGACTCTGAGGAAGCAACATGTGATGAAGCAGACGGACAGGATTCTGGCTGGGTGGTGTCATCTGATGAAGCAGAGGAGAGAAGGTCTGAACCACCATGTCCTGTTACATGACAGTATCCTTCTAGACAAATAAATCAACCCAAAACACTCACATACAGCAAGCTAGGCCAACCAACACTTATGATAGGATAAGTAATGTTCTTTTATTTATTTTTATCAGGGTACATTGTTCCCATAGATGTTAAACCTATGGTACATGAGCACAGAGTAAGTTATATTTCAAGCTGTAAAGGCATTGATTATAGCTGACTAGTGCACATCTGGAGTTTAAACCACTGTCATGTTGATTTAAACTGATACATTTGTAAGGCATACAGTAGCACATGTGGGTCTGAATAAAGGGTGATGAGGCAGGAAATTAAAGTCAAACTTTACAGTCTGCAACCTGCAGAGAAACCTTGCAGATATTACCAGTGCAAAGAGCAGAGAACATTACTGGTAGCAGTCTCCACACCATCCAGGACATCTACCACAGCCGATGTCTGCATAAAGCATGCAGCATCATTAAGAACCACACCCACCCAGCACAAGGACTCTTCTGTCTACTACCCTCAGGCAGACAATACAGGAGTCTGCCATCGCGTACAAAAAGACTAAAGTACAGTTATTATCCACAAGCTGTCAGATTACTGAACTCTTGATAATAATACTGCACAATTGACCATAATATTGCACTAAACCACATTTGTGACACCTAACGTTTATTGCTACTGCACTATGTGGCTGTATTATGTATATTGTAGCGTGTGAAGAAGGAGAGACAAGCTGATTTCCAAGCAGTTGACTTTATTCCTCTCTGCGTCAAAACCAGAACA
>JARVJN010000144.1:10803974-10817757 GCA_031763805.1 Argolebias nigripinnis
TCTTTCTTGCATTTTCTTATAATCATTACCAATTTATTTTTATATTTTTTATATTTTTCTTCAGCTTGTTGTGTTCTTGTTTTTAAGAAACATGAATACAAGTAATTTTTTTTTTACAAGCATTTCTCAACCCTTTAGTCATCCAAGGTTGGTCAACAGTATTTCTCTTAAGAACGCGCTTCATTGTTGGATTCAGAATCTGTTCGAGTCCACATTTCAGTCAGTAAGAGTTTTTTGGCAGCACAAAACTAGGTCCAGAACATAAAATAGATAGAACATTGTCTGTTATGTTTATGCCAGATTTTTTTTCTTAACCTATTTTTTCTTAATCCACAAATACAAATTTCGGCTTTCCGGTGACTATGTCACAGTAGCAAACAGGAGATATATCTTGCAATGGTACAAAAATATACTGAGCAGAACATTCTTGGAAAATGCTTCCCAACATATTGAAATGTTTAATGAACCAAGAGGCTTTGGGTGTTTGCTGTGATGCCTCAGATTTTAGTCTGATGTCTTAAAGGGGTTATTAGACACAAAGGCTTTACCTAAATGATCTCCTTTAGCTGAAATGTACCCTTCCTTGAATACCTAATTGTTATTCACTCCTTTGTTCGTTGCTTTCCATCTTCTCCCTCTTCTTTGTGAGTATTACATTGATTCCTTTCTAAAGATTTCCACTGGTCTGCAGTGGACTTTAAAGAGGTTGTTGACAGTTGTAGACCTCAGTCCTCCAGAGGGAACTGGGTATACTGTGGTATTGTTGCAAGGCTGAGAGTTTCAGAGAAGCTCTGCATAATTACTCCGTTGTCTAATTAGTGAGAGTGTTGTGTACACACTGTTCACAGGCTGATGGGACAGTCAGACAAGTACAAGATATGTAGAAAGAGAGTCGTCAGTGTGTGGTCATGTGTTTGTGGATCCTTCGGTGTATATGAGAGTGTTAATGAGTGTGCACGAGGTTGGAGTTCAGCATCTCATTTAGCATCAAGATGAGAAGGACTGCAAGGAGCTGTCTAATCCTCCTGATGTGACGTCCCGGCCTAATTGGGATATTTACTTGGTAATTAGTAGGTGAGAGAGAGACAGTGGGAATGTAATTGGGAATCTCAGTGACAAGACACATTATCCAGGCAGTCAGCTCCTGGGCTCCATCCTTACTGCAGCCCATTAACTGCACCCTGGGACAGAAGAAGAGATGGAAAAAGGCTGCAAGAAGAGCTGCAAACGGCTCTGCGTCTAGAAATTCAAATAAAATAATCATTTTTCAGGTTCCATTGAAGTGGCACTGTGTCATTTCAAAAGAGGAAATGGCATTTATTATTCCCTCATATTATTGCTTCACAAAAAGTCTATTAATCTCTGTCAGTTGGATCATTGTCTTCACATCTGTCCATCCCTGGTACTGAATAAGCAGTGCGTTTGATGGCTTTGATGGAATGCAGTACCCGTGGGGAGGTTTCACAGTCCCGCCTTTGGATGGTGTGATGTCTGGCCAGGTTCCACGGAGAAGGTTTCAGCTCTGTCAAATGAAAGACCTCGCCCTTGTGATTCTGTGTTTCAAATAAGACCATGGCCAGTGACTAAAGGACAGAACACAGCCTCAGATTTGTTTCCCCTGAGAGGCAGTCGATGGCTGCTGCTGTCGGCTCATGGAAGAGAAAGAAGTTTTTTGCAGATGAATAAGTGCACACTGTTTTATTATTTTGTCCTTTTTCTTTTCTGTCTCTGCCTTTTTCAGAAAGTGTCACAGTACACCATCATTGTGCAGGCCACGGACATGGAGGGAAATCTTAACTTCGGCCTGTCCAACACAGCCACTGCCATAATCACTGTCACAGACATAAATGACAACCCTCCAATGCTGACCTCCAGAACGGTAAGTTATTACAAATATGGAAGTGTGGAAAAGGCAACAATTCAGAAAGAATCGAAAGGCTTGGTTCAAAAAAGGATGACTAGAATGCTGGAGGAAAAAATAATAAAAGACAGAATTCAAAGCAAAACAGAGTAAAGTGAGGAGGAAAAAAAACATTCAGTTTCATTTCTGTTTTATCTATATGTCAATATTTCAAAGTAAAAAGTCATCTCAGGACACATTACATAGAACAAAACTCAACAATTGGCTTTCAGGTGAGCCCTCGCCAACACTAACAGTAAGTGTAAATTTTAGATACTGTTGTAAGACACTATTTATACATGAGCCGTAATGGAAATTTGTCATCTGTAGAAGAACACACACAGAATATAACACGCATAAGGAATAAATCCATATTATTGACTTTCATCAGCAAGAATACCAGTTCCAGCAAATAGTTAATGATTGCTGTCATCTTAGGGATATTTAGAATGATGATTGCATTATAGTAAGTCAATACAAGTAGCAAAGTAAAAATTAAAAGTCGAACATAATGCATTTTATGTAATGTTATAAATCAATATTAGGACTGGCTATTTCCCTTTTGCCTCAGTCTTCCTTTAAATATGTGTCAGTTCTAACGTTTGAGATGTCAAAAGATGGTTGAAAGTAGAGCCTGTCTTCCTGCACTACAAGTCATGAAGATGAATACCGGTACTATTGGAAGCAGTATGACTCCAAGTGTTGAGGTCAGTCATGATGAGTGGGCTCCTCCCAGTAAGGGTAACAACACTAGACAGTTGGGTATAGTCATTTGCACTTGACACCAGGAATTTAGGTGTTATCCCCAGTTAAGTGTTTGCTCAACCCTTTCAGATAGTAGTGGATAAGTGAGCGTTAACACCCTGGGGGGCTATCAAGACTCTTGTTCTGATTGGTGGTAAACATATGTTAGCTATAGAGCTAATCAGAGACACCCCTGCATTCTGTGCACATGCAGGGGATATAACATAAAGAGTGAAGAGGAAGAAAAAAATGGGGGGGGGGGACAAAGTGAGAACTAATGAGTGGACCATCATTTAGGCTCTACAAAGAAAAATGAATGGGAAAAAGTAATGAGAGAATGACAAGGAGACAAGGAAGGATGGGGGAGCATTTAAATGCTGGAGCAATTTCCTACAGTAGCAGTGACAAAGTGTAGACATGCCTTGTTGTAAATCAGAAGTCCTCGGAGACTCTGCGCTCCACCTCTCCTCCTTCTGCATTAAGATTCGCAACTGATATTGATGATAGCACGCAATAATAGATTGATACTCTCTAACTGAATTCCACCTCGTTTAAGTGCATTTCCATCAGCGTCACACGAGGAAGTTAATGCTATCACGAATATTGATGGCAAACTTTAGTGGAGGTTTGTGAATTCATGACGAGCAGAGCACATTTACCCAAACTCTTCATAAATCATCCTTTTGGAAGGGAGATAACGTAAAAGCCATTTTGTTGAGATTGCAGGCCATTATGCAAATATTTGGTTTTAGCAATAAACCCCATAGATCTTTCAATGTGTCCCAGAAATGTAAAGTTGGGGGAATTTGTCTTTAATGTTGATGATTAATATTTCATAATGCCTATCAGAACCTTGCCTGTTTTTCAAGCAGGCGAAGGGATTATTTGTGTGGAAGGTTTTCAGATCTTCTTGCATTATGCCTATGATACAGATAAATTATATAATATACAAACTTTTTTTTTACACATACTCTACAGCAAGCATGTTTCCCACATGGTATTAACGCTATACTGTATGTGTTGATCTACAGCCGTTCTGTTTAGGTTTGTCTGCAAATGATCCACTGCACAGGTTTCTTGGCCTCCTGCCTGCATCATCCTCCAAAAGTTCTTATGATGAAGTTCCCTGTCACTTTTCTGTTCTCTTTCTACCTTGCTTTGCCTCTGCAGCCTCTCCGCACTGCCAACATAGTGACAAAGAAGTGAGGGTGCTGGCAAGAGGTGTTGTGTCAAGTGTTGAGAGAAAGCCAACTGTACTCATTGCCAATCACAATCAAAGAGATCCCCGTTCTTCTGTGTAGTCCAGCTTTTGGCGACAACATACGTTATCACAGAAAGAAAAACTGGCTGATCAAAGATTTGACTCTTCACTTACAAGACAGCGTTCCAACAATCCTGTTCTAAAACAGCCACATATTGCAGTTATTTGCCAGAACCAGAAAAAAAGATTAGTCAGTTCAGTAAACTACTGGTGCCACTTTTCAGTCCATATAAAAACTGTTTGGTTTTTATTTACGCAGCCGTTAGGTTTGGTAGCCATAATTGCCACATTGCAAACAAATACATTATGCGTACAGTAGCAAGTCTAATTCATGCATGTTTTCAAGTAAGATCCTCTGTAGAAAGTCAACTGATCTTCATCTGGGGTTGACACGAAGTGCAATTATAAAATAATGAAACTTTACAAAGAAATTTATGTTGGTGAGACTGAATATACAAAGAGTTTACTTTAAGATCATGTGTAAATATTACTATAGCTCACTGAACAAAATGGCAAAAGATATAAATGAAAATAAGAATTTAAGTTGTTTGATCTATTGTTCTTTTATAAAATGTTTGTGCATGTAATTTTAAACCTGCTATGCCATCTTTTATTGCCTAAGTGGGAAAATACATTGCTGAAACTAACAAGCCATCCTAGCCATCCTGTCAATGACGAGATAATAAAACAAGAACTCTCTTGGCGCAATATTGAAAGTCAGAGCTGTGTTTGGTCCTTCAATGTCTTCCATCACAACTGGTTAACACTTGGCCTTGGTTGTTAGTGGCTGACAAGGAAGATGCTCAAGGGATCCTAGGGGAACCGAAGCGCTTTCTCTGAAGGTTTTTTTATTATGATTAAATTGACATTGGAGAGTCCCTGAACCAAATCACAGTAACAAACCACACATGCACCCATTTACAAATACTTAGTGTGACAATAACATACAACAGTCTGCCTACTTATCCAAAGCAGACAGTGCATCAAGACCACCCGGACTTGTCTGTTGTCTTAAGAATGTCACGGAGTCTCTGAACAGCTCTCCTGACGCAGCCCTCTAATCTGTGCCGTACTGTCGGCTGTTTGCTGCTTGATGTGAGGGTTGCCAGGCTGGGTATTATGGTCTGTTGGAGTGTTTGGTCTGTGGCTTTGCTCTTTGATATTCTACATCCACATAAGAGGCTCAGTGGCTCATCCACGCCTATTACCCACAGTCGTTATGGTAACTACGTGGTGCTACATGGCTGCTGTCTCCAGATGTTGAAGGCACGTCATGACCTCATGTCAGAGGACTTGTTTTGTTGTTTATGTTGGTGGGGCTGCTGTCAACCTGTGTTTTACAGGGTTAGTGGTAGTCAGCATCAATTATCTCATGAGCCTGTGCAGACAAACAACAATCTCCCACCATAACAGACACATGACAGACTGCAGCTCACTCCTCATCAGGCTTATCAGGACGAAGCACATGTGTTTGCAAAAGCATGGGGACAACTCAAACATACTTTGATATACTGAAACAGCTACTTAAAGCCTCCACACTGCTGGATTATTTCCTGTTCGTCATTTTTCCTCCCTTGTCACTTTCGGTTTCAATAGGATTGAAATAGTATTGCTCATCAAGAATGGGTACAAAGAATGCAGAGAACATTTTTAATTAAAACAATGCCCCGTTAGCCATGTATGTCCTAGTGTGCAAGCTGGGTTTACTATACTTACGATTCAGCTGTGGTTTGAGTGAGATCAGTCGCTTTTACCTGAAAAGTTTCATTAGATGGCTATTTCTGAATCATAGGCTGAATGGATTTCTAAAGACTGCAGGCAATGTGCAAATAAAGATATTTCTAAAGTATCCTATTCAGACAACCATTTACCCTACTTTCTGCAGTTTTCCGGTGAAGTCCCAGAGAACCAAGTGGATGTTGTGGTGGCTAATCTGACAGTTATTGATGCCGACCAGCCTCACTCTCCGAACTGGAATGCCATCTACAGGATCATCAGCGGAGACCCAACTGCACACTTCACTATCCGCACTGATCCTGTCACCAATGATGGCATGGTCACTGTGGTGAAGGTAATATTCCATCCTTTCATAACATTCTCTGATTTTGGCCTCATGAAGGTCAGAGCAGAAATACATTCCATCTCTTTTTCCTATGCCGAACGCTAGAGTCCCTCTGGATTTAGGTGCGTGCTATAATAGACCACATGTTTAAATGAGGACAGGCTGGGGTATTTGCCTTTCATGTGCCCCCTTATGTCCAAAAGAAGGATTGGATGCTAATGTGCCCTTCAGAAAAAGCTCACGCACTCAAGCACGGTCTTAAATACAATGGCTGGTGAGACCACTGTAGCAAATTAGATATTGATTTCTCAATTACGATGGCAACGGTTTATACACTCATAATGTTCTAGGTGCTGTGGTAAATGACAGAAACAACAAAGCCATGTCTTGTTACAACCTGTTATTTTAGTGGTTAGACCTCTTAGAGGAAGGTTAGCCATATGGTTTAAATTGTATTTTCCAGCAACAACAAAAAAAGGTTCAAATAAAATTAGAATTCTGGCTGTTTGCATCATAGATGTGCATCCTTTTGAACATCCGTGGCAATTTGGTCAATAGATAATACAATGACCTTCTGGACCCAGGGACTTTTTCCTCATATATCCAACTCCTGAAAATCGCATATCACAGTCATGTTAAACAATAGCGATAATGCATCATTATAATTCCCACTGCAGCCTGAACAACGAGCATGGTTGTGTTGCTTCTCTTCATTATCTCTAGATGACTGACTTTAATAATCCATTCCTCTCACTCCCTGTGAAATTCAGCAGGCAGCTGGGTTGCTTAAGCTTGAGACCCATGGGAGGTTATCAGGAAAATCATAAAATAAGAGACAAGCCACCCCTTGAGAGGAAATAAGCAATGTGGTGTCTCAACAAATAAACAGAGGGGCCCTGGCTCGCTTGGGGAAAAGTGAGCTCAAACATCCACATTGGACAACTTGTGAAAAATAAAGTGGAGGAGCCATGAGACAGCGCTGCCTGGTTGCTGTTATTTTTGCCAAGGTGTCTATGGCCGCTAGTACAAACACATCAAATCACATTGACAACCAGGTACACATCATTCTTCCACAAGGACCATGAGCGTTTGTGTAAACAAGGCGTGAGGTCTTAACCAGAACATGTCACACACGTATGCTGCTGTCTGGGGAGTTTAGAAGGCAGATTAATTTTTTCCTCACGCTAATAGAACCAGTAGACAAACAAGCACACACAAAAACACACAAATAGAGCCACTTGGTTCATATGAGTCATTAAGATATGTAAATCACAGATTATGTTAAACACAGAAGTCGACAGGGGAAAGGAGAGTGGAGAAGGGGAGGGAGGCAACGTCAGATTTCCAAGGATTGAGAAGCATAGCCCACAGAGAGTGTAGATCACAGAAAGCCGAGGTAGGGCAGAGGTGAGATGCCGAGGGGGGTGGAAAGTTGGGAGTCCAACAGAGCAAATTATGTAAAAGGAAAGGAGAGAAACGGGTAAAGTGGTACAGAGGAGATGTAAGATGGGATGGCTCATGGGCAAGAGATGGAAGCCATGTTATTGACCTCTCACCCCTGTGGCTTCCCTCAGGCTGTGTGTGTCTGAGTGAGTGTCTGTGTTTCAGTTAGCCTTCAGCTATACTCTGGACCTCCTGATGCTCTGAATAACACAGACTTTAGATCAAAGAGCCACGAGCGTGGTTAGCCTGTAAATGGATTCCCCGTGCACCGTGGGGTCACACGCGGATATGCGCTTGTATGCTAACATTAACTGAAAGCAACATGCGTGTGCAAACGCAGGCCAACTATTGCACATCTATCAGACACACAAACAATTTCGCTGCTGGCCCACGTGGTCAGCCGATCTCCCTGATTAACGATGCTTTTCATGTGCTCCCAGAGTTCCCACTGATAACAGCGAAGAGATGCAACATGCAGATGTGCTCAGAGTCTTTAACATCATCATCAAACACGAGCTTTGCAGCAGTAATCATCATTCGGCTGTTTAGAAATGTGCCAGCGGTGCTTACAAGCAGCATATTTGTTCTCTTTGTATGACTTTGCTTGTTGCTGTCATTTGAACCTGATGGTGTTGTTGTCATTAGGAGAGAGCAAAACTGTCACCCTGGTTTCAGCTCAGTTTCCACAGACGCAGACAACAGGGCCATGGCAACAATCTAAGATTAGTCTCAACTCTTTTATTTTCTATGTGTGTGTGTGTATCGGTTCATAATGGGACCACTTGACGTGACATCTGCTCATTTATCGTATCAATCAGCCAGGCACTGCAAAAACACAAATGTTCATTAGGGTTTCTATTTTAAAATCAACATGTTTATAGTAAACACGCTGTGCTTGATTATTTGACAGGATTTGCTTCAACAAAAGACGTTTATTGACAATAATGACTGTAATGTTAATAATCTTGAAAAACTCAGACCGTACTAAGATCATTTTATTTCTTTTTCTGTGTAGTATTTTGTTAGATAAAGAGATCTTCAGTAACACTCAGGCCTTTGTTATAGAAAAAGATAGTTTTTCGAATGTGGTGACAATCAGTGTTACAGTTACTGAAAATGTTTCCTACAGAATTAGATCTCATTATTTTATATAAGGCACCATAGGATAGGTACAACCCTACAAAATACACTTAATAAAGCTCACTTTTATTATTTTATTTATTTATTATTTATTTTTATATTTCTTTTCAAATTAGTTTTGCACCAATTCAGAATAAAAGTCATTTTAGGGAAATGAACAAAAGTCTGCACATACATTGTAAAACACCAGTTATTAAAAGTTAAGAAAACCTTTGCAAGAGTTTGTAGATAATAGAAACTGTATTTTTATCTTGCTAATTGGTACTAAGATAAACTTTCACCAAATAAATAAATAGATACATAAAGGAAAATTTCATTAAAAATTGCAACATTCCAAAGTGAAAAAATGGCAGAAGAGCAGATAATCATACATTATATATTATTACATTATATATCAAGTGTTCACAATAAAACCTGTTGCAAAATTACAAAATAAACAACAAAAATTGTAAAATGACACTCTGTAAGTAAATAAGTTGCTCAAAGCTCTACTGCACAACAAAAAAATGGGCAAAAAGGTACATTTTTAAACTTTGGTAAAAAGCTTGGTAAGGGACTACAACAACATGCACACAGGGGAAAGAAAAAAGGAATACCTGCTTTCACTTCTTTCAAACCACCTTCAATTATTTCTTTCCTTCTCCAGCCAGTAGACTTTGAGATGAACCGTGCCTTCATGCTGACAGTGGTGGTGTCTAACCAGGCCCACCTGGCCAACGGCATCCAGTCGTCGCTCCAGTCCACTGCTGGAGTCACCATATCTGTGCAAGATGTCAACGAACCTCCATATTTCCCTACAAACCCCAAACACATCCGGTTCGAGGAGGGGGTTCCTGCCGGTACCAGCCTGACAACTTTTTCTGCTTCAGATCCTGACCGGCTCCAGATGCAACAATTAATCAGGTATTGAAAGATTGCTAAATGACAGAACAATATAGTTTGTTTTTTACTTAGGATATGTTAGTTTCATGATATATCATGAACTATCCTGAGTCATTTGATTAAAGTGTAGTCGCACTAGCTGTTCTCCAATTTCAACAAATTCAAGCCTGGTGAAAATATATTTCTGTGAACCAGTGAGGGGGTTAAAAAAAAACTCCTGGATAGGTTCCATGTCAGTAGTTAAGGGTCAGAGTTCAACTAAGAGACTATATAAATTGGCTTTACCCATTTGTCAAAGTCTTATTGTGTGAAGTTTCAGAGCCAGTGGAGAATTATGGGTAAGGAGGGTAAGGAGGTTAATAGGGCAGAATAGCTTCTGCGGTAAGCAGAACTGTGTGCATTATATTAGTCGTATAAGCAAAAATATATTTAAAAAAAATACATGCTGGCACACACACAACAAGAGGGAAAGAAGAGAGCAGATGGAGTGAAGATGAGGAGGTAAAAGAGAACAGCTGGCTCAAGCCCAAGCACCTGACACTGCATTGTGCCCACCTGCAGTTTATTTTGTCTGCATTAAGCTTTTCTGGACTTTGAATTAAAACTAACCTTTAAATGCCCAGTTGGCCTTTTCTCAATACAGCTGTCAGTTTGTCAGTAGTGGGGGCCGCACTAAGGCCTTTCAGAAGGAAGTAGCCCTTAACATTACTTTGTGTTAACTGAAGAAAGCTTTAAAGGTACAAAGTTGCACACACAGAGCTCATGAGTTTCCATGAGTGTGTATTGCATCTACAGCATGTTTGCATTAATGATAGTAAGTTTTAACAGTATACTGTACTGGCATAATTTATAGTAGGATTTTTACTAGGATTAGAAATATACAATTGGGATGATACCATGGATGTTTAGACTGGGATTAATGCCACCTCCTTCCAACCATTGCACACTCCACAGCTATTGCCTTCCAGTTTTCTCTGGGGTACCAGAGCTAAACAAATTTCCCAGCTAATTTCACAGCAAATGAGAGTAAATTGGGTGTACATTATAATTCAGGAAGACTCAAGACGCCAGCTGGGCTTTTCCCCTTTCTGTGACTCTTTGCTGTCTCTCTTTCTCACTTTTTTTTTGCTCAGTTTAATTTACTTTGAAGTGATCGCTGTTCTGTGTTTTTGTGTGTGTGTGTGTGTGTGTGTGTGTGCCTAAGATTGTCGTGTGTAGTCTGTTTAGCCTAATAACATATAATTTTCTAACATATTCACATAAACATAAACTAAAACCATTTTTGTCTCGTCTTAACACAAAAGGAATAAAGGGCTAAAAATGGCAAATCTGCCACTTTAGATCCATCTGTAGATGATCACAAACAATCCTACTGCTTTGTGCCAGCTCTATCCTGTCCATGCTGTTATGCAAGGACATCATCCTCCTTTATTAGCGGGTTAAGTTTGGGGGGTATCATTTTTGGCAAATCCCCTAAAAATGAGCATTGTGCTTGTGCTCTATGTGTACACTGTATTAAAATGGATGGATATTGCTAAAAAGAATGTAGATATTTGATTTGCCACACTGGTGTCAACAAAAAGCTAACGAAACCAAACTTATGAAGTAGAAAAAAATATCTATTTCACCGAGCATCACCAAACAATATGCATATTTATTGTGAACTTCAATGTGGTAAATGGACTGTACTGTACTTGTATTGCGCCTTTCTATATTATCAGGATACTCAAAGCACTTTACAACACAATCTGTGCCCTCATTTACCCATTCATACAGCACTCTGCTAGATCTATACAAGGAATAAACAGTGCTTGATCACATTCATACACTGATGGAACACACATAGGAGGCAATGTGGGGTTCAGTGTTGCCCATGGACACTTTAGTACATGTGATTGCTAGTGGAATCGAACCTCCAACTTTTGCATTGGAGAAGAACTGTTCTAACCACTCAGCCATATCCGCCCCAGTAAAGGGCAGACAAGGCAACAATTTACAGGAAGTTCTAAAAGTTAAAAGTAAAGTGAAAAGAGCCTGAGGGACTGGAGAGTAAAGGAAGGGAGTGGCTGAAACGAGCTGGGAATTGTGAGCTGACTGCAGGTCAGGTTTTGAGCCTGACAGGTGCTTATCAAAGACAAGACAGACTTGAAGTGCCCTGTTGTGGTTTGGCCAATGTGTACTGGACGAAAAGAGAGGGAGGGAGAATGAGGCATCATACATCACCTGTCAGACACCCAACCAGTAAGGTCAAGACATGGGACTGGAGACACTAGCATAAATGATTACCCAAACCACCTTTGCTAAGCTTGAGACATGCATTTTTCATCCTCAGGGTCGGGGGTTTGAAAAATAAATGTCATACCTCTCCCCACTGCTTGCTAAGATCACTAACCTGCCAGGCCTAATCATACATCCAGCAGTACTCGCACACCCACTAACTCCCAAATGAGAGAAGCCTTCTGGAGGAAGAGAGATTGGAAAGCATTCAAAATAAGGCATATGAAGAGATAGTGAAAGTTTCACTATAAGTTCACCCTTTTAACCAAAGTTCTGATTATAAAACAGCCCCAAAGAAACAAGGATTGTTTATCTTCTAAAATGTAATAAGACTTACAAATATAAAGCGTTAGAAACGACCTATTGCGCCCAGTGATGCTGTTTACAGCTGAAGCTGGTAAACAATCACACCGTGTGTGCGCTTTTGCAGGAATTCTACTGTTGACCAAAGCCCAATTGTTTACCCGTAGACCATCAGAAAACTAAACTAAATGCAAATCAGAAAGCTTTCAACGAAAAAAAGCTTGGGTTTTGAAAGTTTCTGCTGAAAGTTTGTTCAATTCTTGCCTACAAAATAAGCCTCCAACGAGTCATGACGTCTCAAGAACTTCCATCCATCCATTGATCCAATATCTTCCACTTGTCCTGTTGTTGGGTCAGGGGGGCAGCTGCTTGAGCAAGAAGGCCCAGACATCGTTTTTCCCCACCCAGTTCTTCCAGCTCTTCAGTGTTTCCAAGCCATCCATTTATTTCGTATTTTCTGTACTTGTTTACTTTATTCAGAATCCCAGGGAGCTTGAGTGGTTAACGGGTAAAAGGTAGGGTACACAGCGCACATGTACCCAGTCCATAACAGGTCCAACATAAAGGAAACTGAATTTTCCCTTATCAGTTAGTCACTCGGTGCAACACGTAGCTATGGGAAATTACGCCCCGCGTGCTTACCTGAAGGAATACACTCGCACCTTTATGGCCGGGGCGTCAGCGTCATGCCAGAGACCCCGCCCTCTGGGTATTTAAGGCGCTGATGCCCATCCTACTTCCTCTTATTGCCCTTCACCTCGCTTAAACCTGAACTTCTCTTCTCTTCGCGGGACTTCTCTGTTGTTCATCGCTCGACCAGAGGTGAGCTCGCTCCCTACGCAGAGCATACAGAGAATTCTTTCCGCATACTGCTGGGCTGGCGAAAGCTAGTCTGGCACCTTTTTCCTTAACCCTGAAGTTTTCTTCTCCTTTCTCCGCAGACTGCTTTGCTCGATCGCGCTAACTGCGTCACATCGCTACCCTGCTAAAATCGTAGCAGGCTAGCCAGCGAAAGCGACGCGACGGAAGAGACGTCTCGAAAAAGAATTTTGGAAGGACTTGCTCGTTTTCTCTCGGACATAGCTCCGGAGAAAGGAAAGCAAAAGCCAAGACTTCCGAGAAAGGCTGGCAGGGCGGCGAGCCTAACCTCGCGCGCCTGCCCCAGCAGCTGCGGTTTTTCCCTCTTGACGAAGGACACCCACGAGGCTTGTCCTGTCTGCTTGGGGATGCTTCACGCAAAATGGCGCTGGATACGCCCGACTCTTGCACACACTGCAGCCAGATGCTGGAGGCGATGAGGAGGCACCGGGCGGACTTTGTCGCCAAAGCCATGGGCGCTGCTGCGGCGTCAACAGACCTGGACACTACTGAGGCTGTCACTCCCACACCGGAGCTCGAGAGCATGGCTCTGGAGGACAGTACCCAAGTCGAATGGGGCGATAGCCCAGATGTGCTGGCTTCCATCGGGGACTCGACAGCCGACTTCGACACTCGAGGCATGAAGAACGCGAACGAGATCTCGCTATCAGCCTCAGGTGAATTTTCTGTGGACAATGCAGACAACGAGTACGATGAGCAGGAGGGAGACCTCTCCTGCACGCCAGCGCCTGTGCTCCCGGAGACTAGCTTTTCGATCCCCGCTCTGTTCGAATTGTGTTGCAGAGCAACGGACGCGCTGCAGATCCCGTGGCCCAAACCTCCACCTCGTCAACAAGTCACGAGGTTGGCAGGAACTTACTTTTACGCGAAGCAGCAGTCCACGACGAGGCAA
>JARVJN010000144.1:11227002-11242102 GCA_031763805.1 Argolebias nigripinnis
TTTATTTATTCAAAGTACAATACTTAATTTTTCCACAATTACATTTTTTTAACCTATACCTGCATAGTTCATTGTTATATATTTTTTTATTTTAAACTGGGAAAGAACATATTTTTCATTCTTTACAAGAATCTAGTTTATTTATTTTGGTTTTAAAATGTAAAAATATAAGTACATTTTAAAAATCATATTTTCAGGTTTACAATGGTCAGAAAACTCCCTCCCCAACGACCTTACAGGCCAGAAAAGTGTCCTCCAACAAACTTAGCCTCCTGGCATCCACATATGTGTACATTGTAGGAATTAATAATGCATGCCATGCAAGAGCTCGGGTCTTAGGTTAAAGTGGTCCGCGGGCCACCAGTTCAGAATCACAGCTGTCACAGGTGTTGTCCCGACACGTTTAATTTAGTGGACAAAGGGGCAGAAATGGCTCTTTTGATCATAAAGGTTGCAGAGCCCTGCCCTGGACTGACAGCGTCTTCAGCTTACACATCTCAATGCTAACGCTAAACACTAATCACCAGCTGGCTGTAAAACCATAATGACAACATTATTTTTTATTTCCAAACTGTATCTTATTTTGTAGCTATGTGTTTTGTCTTCAGTTGTGGTGCTGACTGGTTTCTGTGAACTCCACAGGGTGTTCCTGGAGAAGGTGGAGCTCCTGGTGCCGCTGGACCCAGAGTGAGTTACTGCGTCTTCGTTGTTTTTGTTGAACACGCGTCTTTACTTTGTTTGTTTGTTTGTTGATTCGCTGTCGTTTTGTTCCCCGACAGGGTGAGCGCGGATTCCCTGGCGAAAGAGGCGGTGCTGGGCCTCAGGGTCTTCAGGGACCCCGTGGACTTCCTGGAACAGCTGGAACTGATGGACCCAAGGTCAGTAGATGACTACCAAACCACTCAAATTATTTCACCACTGCACAACTTAGTGTATGTGTATGGTTCCGAATGTCTTGAAGCATTTTATTGTTACTGGTGCTATAAATCACTGGGGTTCAGTCCTTGACCTTGAAGGCCACCATCCTGCATGGTACAGATGTTTCTCTGCTTCAACACGCGTGATTTAAACCAATCAAACTTGATATGATGAGCTGATTCAGGCTTTGAGGTGTGGGGCAGGAAAACTACCAAACATGAAGGGTAGTGGCCCTCGAGGACCAGAATTGACACCTCCTCTATAAACTGTGAAGACCTTTTGACCAGTAAGACCAAGATATGAAGACCAGCAAGAACTATCTAATCTTTTTTTGTCAACTGGTTCTGATTTCTCAGGGTTTCCACTTGTTGCCCCAAACCTGATAAAGACTCTGGAAGTCACTGCTCACCAGTGAACAGGGACTTGATTTAACCTAAAAGAACCCCCTTCAACAATTTGATTATTTATAAAACGGTTATTTTGGGGCTGCATTTGAAGAGCCATGCTAGCTAATTAGCAGTCTAATGTTTTTAAGCTAAAGTAAGCTAAGCTCATAATAAAGGACTCAGCTGAATTATTTTGATCGTTTTGTTCTTGTCAGGGAGCGATCGGACCAGCTGGAGCTCCTGGATCCCAGGGACCCCCTGGTCTGCAGGGTATGCCTGGGGAGAGAGGAGCCGGCGGCATCCCAGGAGCCAAGGGAGACCGAGTACGTTAGAAATAGTTGTTTTTAAATCTTGCATTACATATTTAGTTTGTGATCACATTAAAGGTGTTGCTTATTGTCGTAGTGCAGTGTAGCTTCACTGATGTAAATGTCTATTTTGTCTGACAGGGTGACAACGGACAAAAGGGACCCGAGGGTGCTCCTGGAAAGGATGGTGCGAGGGTGAGTTCAAAAAGAGTCTGTATTACTTCCTCTGATGCATTTCTGTTTATCTCACATCTGTACTTCTGTTTTTCACAGGGTTTGACTGGTCCCATTGGTCCTCCCGGCCCATCTGGACCCAACGGTGTCAAGGTAAAAATAACTGTTATTTACCTCATATGTAAACTATAGACTCAATAATTAATAGCCAAATAAGTCCATTCATCCATTATCATTGCCTGCTTCTTACTTTTCAGGTCGCAGGGTAGCTAGCCCCAGCTAAATAAGGTCTAAATAAAATTGAAAGAATTAAAAATATTAAATGTTGTTCAAATTGAATAAGAATTTAGTATCAGTTGCAATAATTTGGCCTTTTTTAAAACTACTTTTGAGATGAGCAATAAGATGAAGCAGGGTTAACTCAAAACTCACGTGGTTGTTAGTTTGTTGGTTTTAATAGAGATCTTCTTTCCCTCCAGGGTGAAACTGGACCTACTGGGCCTATTGGTGCTCCTGGTGTTCGTGGTGCTCCTGTAAGTACTTCGTTATAAAAAGGGTTCCTTTTGCAGGTCTGGATACAGAGACAAGAAAAACTGGAGTATGGAAAAGCATTTGTGCTGTCAAACTTACTTTTTTCTGTTCTGTGTTAAAGTTTTCAACAGTTTTTAACAAAGTGGTTTTCACATTAATTATCAAAGCTGGACACGGTCATTAATGACAACTTTTCATTCATTTACCAAACTGAGCCTTGAATTTAACATTGAAGCCATTGGCGTTGTTTATTGTTTGTTTCGTTTTTACCAACTGAGAATCATCGATATATTAAAAATACTAAAAGTCATTTGTGTGTGTGTGTGTGTGAATGCTTTAAAGCATGTCAAACTCAAGGTCCGGGGGCCAAATGTGGCCCTAGTTGACATCTTATCTGGCCCCCCAAGATGTTATTTTAAATGTGAAATACTTTTATAATTTTAATTTTTTTCAGTAATCTTTGATTATGATGTCAAAAGCACAGCAGAGAACATCAAATGAGACCAATCAAACTGTTGTTGTGGAACCTGCAACCAAGAAAAGGTGTTGGGTATCTAACTTGAGTTAATGTAGATTCTGAAACCGGCCCTTGTTGAAAAATATTTTAATTTTGGCCCCTTTTAAAGTTTAAAGTTACAGAAAAAAGTTTGACACCCATGCTACAGAAATCCTGTTTCTCTTTCTATACATGTTTTGACATTTAACTTGTTCCACAATTTTTGTGCTAATTCAACAATCATAATTAATATTTCAAAACCTTCACCTCCTTCTGGAAAACCCTGCTATGATATTTGGTATTTATGCAATTTTAACTCTTTGAAACATATAGATATTTCAGCTGTTATCTTTCCACTGTAAATGAATGGAGCTCTCTTCACATCCTTCAAACTCTTTGTGCTCTTTAAAATATTTTACTGCTCATTTCAGCTTTTGTTCTGCTCCAGATTTTTCTTTCTGCTCAATTCAAATGTTTTCTGCTTTATCACTTATTGTTCTGCTCCTTTCAGCTTCTTTCTGTTAAATACATCTTTTCCAGTTACTTCTTAGCTAGATTTACTGCTACTTTTTTATTTTCTGTTTTACTGTCTGCTACTTTGTCTTTTTTGTGCTCATTTCCTTCTGCTTTCTTCTGCTAATCTGAACTGTTTCTGTATGTTTTCTCTCTCTCCAGTTTTCTGTCATAAGTTTTTTTGGGCTCTTTAATCTTCTTTTTGCAGCTTTTGTATATCTACCTTTGGCTTTCTTCTGGTAATTTGTGCTTTTTACATTCCTTTCTGCTAAATTAATCTTGTTTCTTCTACTTTTAGCTTCTTTTGCTAATTTAAACCTTTTCTGTGATTTTCAGGTATTTTACTGCTGTTTTCTCTTGTTGTTGCTCATTTCAGCTATTGTACTTCAGTAGCTTTAACTTTAGCGTGTCCAGGAACTTTTAGCAACAACATTCAGTGAGAAGTCCTGATGCATGCTCAAAAATCCAGGTAGAAAAATCTAACAAGGTTAAGTCGGGTCATCTGATGTCAGATGACCCGACTTATCACGTGATCTTTTACCCACTTTTTCCTTTGTGGGTCATGGGGGTCACTGCAGCCCATATCCAGCCATCACTGTGCGAGAGGTGGGGGACACCCTGGACAGGTCTCCAGTCCATCAAAGTCCATGTATACATTTACAAATATATTTATGTGGAGGGGATGAGACTTAACATATATACTGTGACCATCCAATGGAGACACTGGTTCCATCCTGGCTTCAACTTCCAGGTTCCCATCAGATGTCTAAGAATACATTAGTGGTTTAGGCTGAGAACCCTCAAATGCCTGCTCATACATTAGCTTTATGCTTTTTCATTTTTAGACAGACACAAATATCATCTTTTGTGGTTTTTGGCACTAAATCTATACTGTAAATCTTTGTTCTTGGACATCAAAAGTGACCCAAACGGAGAAACATGGAGGTCTGAGCCTGGAATTTTAAAATCAAAATGTGTCAAAGCTCTGAAAAAGGCATGTTTGGGTCAATCAGCTGGTGTGTTTTATGAGCTTATACAGTACATCATTTTTCACTGAACACTGTTGGGGTGAGCACACACCAACTTCATATAACCTTATGTGATTAATGTTGTTTGGCTCCTTTCAAACCAGAAACATTTCAGTTGTCTTGTCATGTTCTGTTTAAGGGCTGAATAGTTTAATACAGAATGTGTTAGAACCAAACACATGAATGGATGAATCTCCTATCAGAGATGAAACTGCATCTTCAATTTGACAATGATTTTTGAATGTAATTTGTATGTGGATATTCATATTTGACATGATTTCATCTAAACTTTATATTTTATTTACTCTTTCTATTTACAGCTGAGCTCACTGAGTTATTTTCTGAGTTTTCCAGCCTTAAATTAGCACAGTTTCATAATGTCTGCTGATATATTTACTTTATTTAATTATAAAAGCTTCTCGTGGAGCTCACACTAAGCAGCGGTCTCTTCACTCCTGCAGGGTGATCGTGGTGAGCTCGGTCCTCCTGGGCCCGCTGGCTTTTCTGGACCTCCTGTAAGTAAAAAAGTCTTCATGATCGCTGCTGCTTGTCTAATTTAATCCAGATATTCTGGCTCATGTTACTGTTCTGAATAATGTTTAGGGTGCAGATGGTCAGCCTGGTGCCAAGGGAGAGCACGGTGAGTCCGGACAGAAGGGAGAAGCCGGTGCTTCTGGACCTCAGGGACCATCTGGAGCTCCTGGACCTGTGGTGGGTATTTTAGACAATATCAGGAAAACAAACACACGCTGCAGATTATTGCTCAGTTATTCTTTGTTGTGCTCCAGAGTGACCGGTGTGATTCATGAACATTATGGTTGTTCCTCTCTTTAGGGACCTACTGGTGTATCTGGACCTAAGGGAGCACGTGGTGCACAGGGACCTCCTGTGAGTAACTTCTCTGCACCGAGGAACTCTTATAACTCTGAACCATGAGTGGCTGATTTGGTCATATTTAAACTCACTGGTTGTATAAGAGCATTTTAATACTGCTCAGTTGAGTTCCACCGTTCTTCATGCCATCTAAATTAATTTAAAGCAGTCTGACCAGATCAGACCCTGCTGTACATTATACATTATAAACAACGCCATGTTAAGGCGTTAAAGTTTGAAATCAGCCTCCACACTCAACAATGTGGTGCATTCAGAAGACCTGCAAGAAGACGCTGGTTCACATGACCACAGACAATCCCAGAAATATAGAAGCCAGTGCCGAGGCTCATTTTGCACTAAAATCAAATACATCAACTTTAAAATAATTAAAATTAAAAGCAACATAACAGAAACATAACAGCAGGACTTCTCCCATTTTAGAGCAAAACAAAAGGAAACATTTGAATTACACGAAATATATTCAAAAACTTAATTATGAAAAACTGTGATTTATTCCTTTCTTTAAATAGAAAGCGATGATTTAATAAGCTTACCCAATTTAAAGCAAACAAATATATTTGAGTTAATCTAAAAAAGTGACTTAACATTTCTGTGAACAGATCAGAGGCAGTTTTTTTTATTTAATCTTCTGACTGTTGAGAAAAATAATTGTGAAAAGTTGTCAGATCAATTAATTAGAACGTTATTTTACTACAACCTAGAGTCAACTGGACAAACAACAAATTTACATTAAAAACATGTTTTTTTTCTAACACAACTGTAAAAGCCCTTACAGAAAATACCAACACAAACCTTACAGACTGTGATAAAGATAAACCTTCAGCAGTACAAGGTGCAGAATATAAAACTACACGTCTCGCCAGTCTGTGAGTGACTCGAGGCTGAAACTGTTTAACTGAACGCTGCTTTTCTTATTTAACTACTGACTTTATGGACTCCCTACAGACATAGAGACACTGAACAATGTGTCCCCCAGTACATATTTAAATAAATTATATTCATGATCACTAATCACTAAAAGTCATCAAAAGACATGTTAAAACTTTATTTATACGGTACATGTGCTTACCAGTACTCCATTTATTGGCTTTGTTGTATGTCACGTTTATATGGGAGTACTCTAGGAGTACACTGACATGCTTGTTTACTATTTTTTCCCTTTCTCTTTGACAGGGAACCACTGGTTTCCCCGGTGCTGCTGGTAGAGTTGGACCTCCTGGTCCTAACGTGAGTATTTTTTTAAACAAGTTAGACAAAAACAAGAGTTTAAATTTATTTATGTTTCTAACCCGTGAGTATTTCATCTCTTAAATAGAACTGTATGTGTTTCCATTGAAGGGTAACCCCGGTTCTGTTGGTCCTGCGGGCCCTGCTGGTAAAGACGGTCCAAAGGGTGTACGTGGCGATGCCGGACCTCCAGGCAGAGCCGGAGACGCAGGCCTTCGTGGACCCGCCGGCCCTCCAGGAGAGAAAGGAGAGCCTGGAGAGGATGGACCACCCGTGAGTTTGACGACCAAACTTCATTAAGATGCTCATAGAGAAAAACTTCTTTTGTCAATTATTTCTGCCTGGTTTTCACAGAAAGTGGACCCTTTTTCAAACCAGGCCAAGTTAAATCTGTTTCTGTTCCTCCACAGGGTTCCGATGGGCCTTCAGGTCCTCAGGGTCTGGCAGGATCTCGTGGTATTGTTGGTTTGCCTGGTCAGCGTGGAGAGAGGGGCTTCCCTGGCCTCCCTGGACCTTCTGTAAGGGCTTTTTGTTGTTGCGTGTTTTAGTTTCAACGCTAGCTGTGTGGAGGATTCAGCTGACGTCGGATCAGTTCTACAGATCTGGATGTCCATGAACACTCTTTAAACTTACATCATTGACACATCTAACGGTGCCTCACGTGTTTGATCTGTAGTTTTATTGAAATGTTAACATTGTTTTGGGGCCTTTATCGAAGAAGGTGCTGAAATGTGAAGACAATGTTTCCTGTGTGTTCAGGGAGAGCCTGGCAAACAGGGAGCCTCTGGTAGTGCTGGCGACCGTGGACCCCCTGGACCTGTAGGACCTCCTGGACTTACTGGACCTGCTGGAGAACCAGGCAGAGAGGTCAGAGCTGTCCACCAACAACCAAACAGACTTATGTAGTAGAAATAACATTAGCAACATAATGTTTCATAACACACAAAACCATGTGTTTTTGCGTCTCAGGGCACTCCTGGGTCAGATGGACCTCCCGGTAGAGACGGCGCTCTTGGAGTCAAGGTGAGAAAGTTCAGCTGCTCAGAAAAATACTGAAATCTGTCAAACAAGATATTTTTTATTAAGCAAGTCAGAGTGGAAACAGTTCCTGTTCCTCATCTTCACTTTGCGTAGGGAGAGCGAGGTAACACTGGTCCTGCTGGTGCTCCTGGAGCTCCCGGAGCCCCTGGTGGACCTGGACCTGTCGGACCTCTCGGCAAGCAGGGAGACAGAGGAGAGGCTGTAAGTAACATTATACTCTGTAAGAACCACAGACTGAAAGTTTGATATGCTTACTTCGAACACAAGGTAACATCTATAATCTATATGTCTTTCTCAAGGGCGCTCAAGGACCTGCAGGGCCCCCAGGACTGGCTGGTGCACGAGGAATGGCTGTGAGTATCATCATCTCTGACTAAACAACGTTCATTTATATTCGACTGAATTACATAAAAGTGCTACACCCATTTACTTTTCTTCAGGGACCCCAAGGACCACGTGGAGACAAAGGAGAGGCTGGTGAGGCTGGAGAGAGGGGTCAAAAGGGTCACCGTGGCTTCACCGGTCTGCAGGGTCTTCCTGGACCCCCGGTAAGTGTTCTAACAGGTCATTCTGCAGCAGTACCACCATTTTAAAATGTGTTCTCTAATCTGATCTTGTCCTCATCCTGACAGGGTCCTGCTGGAGACTCTGGAGCTTCCGGACCCGCTGGACCAAGCGGAGCGAAGGTGAGTCAACTGAGAGAAGAGAAGGCAGCTCAGTCCTGCAGCTTTTTAACCGTCAAGAAATGTAATAAAAACAAAGTTGTTCTCTTTGTAATCCTTCAATCACAAGATAAAGATGAGGACAGGAAAGACAGCCTGTTTTAATTATCCACCTCTGAGATAAGATGGCAACCAAGACATTTTGTAATTACTCTTTTTGAGGAAAAGTGGCAGACAGACGGAGAAGACCATGATTTGTGAAACATCCCCTGCCGAGGCTGGAAAATAGGCTTTAGTGTCTAGTCTAGATTAGCTAAGCCGTGTGCATGATAAGAGAAAAATGATGGGAAATGTCAGCACACAAATTATCTTCAGGTGCCAGAAGGTTCTGAGGTTGACGGAGAGAAACTGCTCATAGATTAAATTTAGTTGTATCACATATTTTTCTTGTCCAGACCATAAGGTGGATGTAGTAGTTTGACAAGTTCAGGAAATGAAGCAGTTTTATCAATACAGAGCTACTCTGTGCGTCTGTAGGGACCACCTGGACCTGTTGGACCTGCTGGCAAAGATGGATCTAATGGACAACCTGGCCCCATCGGACCTCCTGGACCTCGTGGACGTTCTGGAGAAACTGGTCCTTCTGTAAGTAAAAAAAAAAAAAAGCGTACAGCCGTCAGATGCTCCTTTCTATTCCAGTCAGGTCTCATGTCCTGTTTGTGCACCTTTTTCAGGGTCCTCCTGGTAACGCTGGACCCCCTGGTCCTCCTGGTCCACCAGGCCCAGGCATTGATCTCTCTGCCTTTGCTGGCCTGGGTCAAACTGAGAAGTCCCCCGATCCTCTCAGGTACATGAGGGCAGATGAGGCCTCCAGCTCCCAGAGGCAGCATGATGTTGAGGTCGATGCCACACTCAAGTCCCTCAACAACCAGATCGAGACCCTGCGCAGTCCTGACGGCACCCAGAAGAACCCTGCCCGCACCTGCAGAGACCTCAAACTGTGCCACCCTGAGTGGAAGAGTGGTCAGTAGAGCGAGCATCAGACCGAACATCAGGCTTCTTGTCTTATCTAACCACTTCTTTCTTCTCCCTAGGCGATTACTGGGTTGATCCCAACATTGGCAGCACAGCGGACGCTATCAAGGTCTTCTGTGACATGGAGACAGGAGAGACCTGTGTCTACCCAAGCATCGCCAAGGTACCAAGGAAGAACTGGTGGACCAGCAAGGGCAACGACCGCAAACACGTCTGGTTCGGAGAGTCCATGAATGGAGGATTCCACGTAAGTCCAATAAATACTTTGTATGTAAGAGACCAATGAATATGGAATACATCCCCTTTCTTTTCATTTGGTCCACAGTTCAACTATGCTCAGTCCGGCCCTGCTGCCCTCGCTGCCAGCGTCCAGCTCACCTTCTTGAGGCTTTTATCCACTGAAGCATCCCAGAACCTCACGTATCACTGTAAAAACAGCATTGCCTACATGGATCAGGCCACAGGAAACCTGAAGAAGGCTTTGCTGCTGGAGGGCTCCAACGACGTGGAGATCCGTGCAGAGGGAAACAGCCGGTTTACTTACAGCGTGTTGGAGGACGGCTGCAAGGTGGGAGCAAAACATTAACCAGAAACAATACGTTTTAAATTTTTATAACGAAGCTGTAGTAACAAATGCATTTCTTTTGACCAACAGAGTCACACAGGCCGGTGGAGCCAGACTGTCTTTGAGTACAAAACACAGAAAACCTCCCGTCTGCCAATCGTAGACATTGCACCTATGGACATCGGAGGAGCAGACCAGGAGTTCGGAGTGGATATAGGCGCCGTCTGCTTCTTGTAAAATTGAGAATCAAAACAAGCCCCCCTAAACGCAGGAAATAAGATGAAAACTCAATCGTGAAACATCACACACCTCCACATTAAAGAAGACTGGAAATTAAAAAAAAAAAGAAAGAAAATTGATTCATTTTCTCTCAACGAAGTGCTCTCCAAGTTGTACTTCCTGGATGTGAGCACTGAAGGGCACCGGCAATATCTGTACACCACACCTGCATTCTCTGTCAACCCTCCCACCCCCTCCCCTTTATGAGATCCAGTCATGTTTCCCCCCCGTGGCCCAGCTGTTGATGGAGTCTGAGCCAGGAGAAAGTGGGACCGAGCAAACAAGTTTTGGAGAATGGAAACATGACTTGATGTCACTTATTTATTGTCCAAACCCGAGCGGGTTGAGTGAGGTAGGACTGGACGGGTTCACTTTTTGTGAGGAACACAAGCCCCACCCCTTCACCTGTTTCGACTACAGAACAGCTGCACCACCGCTGACCCGGTCCTACACCACCTCCCTCCCTGTTCCCCCTCCCCGACTCATCAATACGTTTTGAATCAGTGTAGATAAAACAAAAGTAGGTCAATTCAACCAGGAGCCCCAGGCCTGTCCATCGTGAGCAGGAGCAGAACACCTTACTGTGTATTATAAATGTTTGGTT
Organism: Argolebias nigripinnis; assembly: GCA_031763805.1. Classification (NCBI taxonomy): domain Eukaryota; kingdom Metazoa; phylum Chordata; class Actinopteri; order Cyprinodontiformes; family Rivulidae; genus Argolebias; species Argolebias nigripinnis. The sequence goes on from JARVJN010000144.1 coordinate 11,237,664, forward strand.
CTAGTGTTGTAAAAGTCTGTTTATACACAACCAGATGTTTTTTATATATATATATATTTACACATAATTTGTGTACATGTGTCTGTATGCACGCCAACACTTTTTTTTTTTTCAGAAAGTGAGGTGATGTTTGGGATGAGTGTTAAACTGCCCATCAAAAACATAAAATAAAAAAGGCCCAGCTCACACACACAAAAAAAAGCAATGACTATGATAAATTTTGAAGAATTTGTAAAAAAAAAAAAAAAAGGTCTCATCATCTTGATTGTTTAAAGCTACCTCACGGTAAAAGCAAAACAAACTAACAAAAAAAACAACTAAAAAGTTTAAAGTCGACCGAAGCGTCAGCTTTCAGAGGGATCTGGGGCATTTCTTTTTGTTTTGGGATGTTCTTTTCTCAGAAGGTGCTATGAATCCTCCATACCCCGTCTCCCTTCAAACCCTCCCATGCTTGATTCCCACTAGCCTCACACCACACACTCACACTCCACCCTGGAGGAGGTGAGACAAGGGGCTACCTGGAGGCCTCCTCTGAACACCCCCGCCCCACCCACACACAGCTGGGACTCTGAGGACAGTCTCTCGAAAACTACACCAGGGTGGGTTGTTGTCTCTGTGTGAGGGCATGTAAATTTTTTTGGAATAAATTTTATTCTGATAATTGTTGTTCCTGTTTTGTTACACCTCTAATTGATGTAAATTGGAAAATAAAAGGAAAACCTAATTCAGAAAAACACGAGTTTTTAATATAAATATATATTTTAATTAATTGAGGTTTGAATAAAAACAGAAATGGTGTGGGACTATATTTCTTCTTTCATCAAAAATCACTTGTGCATAAACTATATTTGCCCTTCGGTCGGTTTACTTCGGTACAACACATAGGAAAGGGGAATTGCGACACAGCGCGTTTACCTGTAAAGTTTCTTTTATCATGCCTGTCAAGGCCAATGAGACTGCTGCAAAAGCAGGAGGCCCCGCCCTCTTGCTATGAATATGCAGCACATCTCATTTCCGTAATCTATTTGCACTTCACCTCGCTTCAACCTGATCGCAGGCCCCTTGTACGTGACTCAACTGTCCGACCGGAGGTGAGCTCGCCGCCTACCCAGGACGTCACTACAAGTTCCCTTTAAGTCAGTTCATTGCGATGCAACACATTAGTATGGGAATTGCGCCCCTGCGCGGTTCAACTGAAGAATTTTAAACACGCCTTTTAAGGCCAGTGAGACTTCAGCGTCACCAGAGGCTACGCCACTCTGGTATAAAGTACGCTGCATGTCTCATGTCCGCCATCTTATTGCACTTCACCTCGCTTCAACCTGAACTTTGCAGGATCATCTCGAGTGACTGAACTGCCCGACCGGAGGTGAGCACGCTCCCTACCCAGGGCGTCACTGGAAGACTTTTTAAACTGCAAACTCTTAGTTTAGCACCGCTAACTAAGTCTCGCCGATGTTTTAGCACAGCTAACATTGGCTAACTGGCTGTTTCGTCGAAGACCTGTTTAGTCTCGCTAACTGGACCACGCGCCTCCCTGTTTAGCTAGCTAGCTAACTGGGTAGCCTAGCAAACCGAACAGCACAGCGAGATACATCTTCAAACCTGTTTAGCGGCGACTAACTGGTTCCCACTCGACACCTTCTCTCGACATGGCTCCAGAGAAGGGAAAGAGGAAGACAAAGTCCTCGAGCAAAGTTAGCAGACCGGGTAGCCCCAGGTCACGGCCTTACCTGAGTGCATGTGGCTTCTTTCTTTCAGCGACTGACACGCACGAATCTTGCCCCATGTGCCTGGTAATGCTTCATGCCAAAGGCGCAATGGAATCCCCAGAGTTGTGCTCCCACTGCAGCCAACTCTGCGAGATGGTGCGACGGAGACAGGTGAAGTTTATGGCCAAGGCCATGGGCAGCTCCAGCGTGGCAAGGGACCCGCTCCTATCTGAAGTGTTCACACCTACCGCAGAGCTAGAGATGGATGAAATGGAGGACAGCGGCGCTATGAGCTGGGGTGACAGGATGGACCTCCTCCACCCCGAGGAAGACAAAGGGGACACGAGGACCGACTTCGACATGAGAGACATGCTGGAGGTGGATGAGATTTTGCTGACAGCCTCTGGCGAATTGTCGGACGAGGAGGCAGAACACGTAGACGAGGGAGAGGCCGAAGACTTCTCCCAGGGAGCTGCAGTGGCGCCAGTCGAGTCAGACAGCTCTACTCCAGCTTAATTTGACTTGTGCCACAGGGCGGCTGAGTTGCTGAAGGTGACATGGCCTGAACCCCCACCATGACAACAGTTAACAAGGTTGGCGGCAACTATTTTTTACCCAAGCAGCAGGCTGCAGTAAGACACAGGATGCCTGTATTTCCTGATTTCCTGACCAAGCTGACCCGCTCATGGTCAGCACCGAAAGCGCCTTTAACCCTGCCTCTATCCCAGTTCCTGGACGTCGAGGGCATGGAGTCAGCGGGCCAGGCTCACATCCCTCAAATGGACAAGAGATTGGCGGCACATATGGCACCTAAGACATCGGGCTCCAAACCAACTCTTACCAGCAGGCAATGCCGTTTCTCTGCACTTCAGTTGGAGAAATGCTACCACGCTCAGGGCCTTGCAGCCCGCTCGCTGAACACGGCCTCCATGCTGCAGGCCTATCAGGCCGAAAAGCTACAGGAGCTGCAGTAGACAACATTAAAAAGAAAGGCGGCAGAGACATTGGAAGAAGCATGTAGGACAGCAGACTTCATCCTCCGTCTCACCCCAAGGGACGTACATGGCTGAAACGGTGATTGCACAACACCACTTATGGCTCACACTGACCAAGCTCCCAGAGAGCCAGCGCTCATCCTTCCTCCATCAGGCCGTAGAGCCATCGGGCTTATTCAGTGGCGCCCTGGAGAAAATCTAGAGTAGATGCGACCAAAGGAGGAAACAGGAGGAAGCCTTACGCGAGGGCATGCCCAGGAGGCACTTCTCGCAAACCGGGGACACGAGTGGCCACAGAGGCACGCAGCAGTACCAGCGCTCTATCCCCAGATGCCCCGCTCAGAAGAGGCCAATGCTCGAGGCTGAGCAGCGGTCGACATCCGCCTCTGAACAGCGTGGACGCGCTCCTCAGGGACAAGCGTGGCCAAAGCACTGGTTTGTTCCAAGGCAGGCTGGTCAGCCCAGAACCTTTTCGACGGCGAGGGACAGGAAGCAGAAGTCAGCCTAATTTTAAAGCTGCTCCTGCAACATTCAAGGCATTTTCACCCATTAGGAAAAAGAAAAGCCGAACAATTGCCACCAGTGTCTGTGTTAAAGAAACCCCGATTAACTGGTCAACAAAGTACAATATTGCACAAAACATGCTCCAATGTTTGTGTAATAAAAATAATTCATTGTTTGCAAACAATAATAAATGCTCAGAATGTCCAAAATGTACTGTCATGACTCAGCATTAAAGGGGAAGTTCAACCATTTTTTCATGAAACCAGAGTCAATAAAGAGGTCAGGGAGCCATCTCATTCAGACAGGCGTCCCTCTAATAAGACTCTGTCCACAAAGGGGCCCAATGAGCCCACATGTAGAGCTAGAAGGCCGTCTGACCCAGACAGGCCCCATGCTCCCATCAAAACCCCGTCTGCATGGGGGCCACACAAGCCTTCAGGCGAAAACAGAGAGTGGTGTCACACACCCACACCCACCTCATTGGAAACAATTAAACTCTCGAGTGAACATGTCTCCCAGACTCGCTGCTCACGCGAGAGCGTGGTCAGTATGTGCTCCGTCACAAGGGGTTACGGGAACCGTAGTCCACGGTTACAAACTTCAGTTCTGCAGACGGCCAGCGTCTTTCACTGGGGTGATAATGTCAACAATGAGCCCGGCTCGTGCCCCTACATTGAGAGAGGAAATATGCTCGCTTCTGCAGAAAGGAGCAATCAGAGTGGTTCCTCCTCAGGAGAGAAACAAAGGCTGCTACAGCAGATACTTTGTAATTCCGAAGAGGGGCAGAGGCCTGCGTCCGATTTTGGATTTGAGGCGTTTGAACAAATGACTGAGGTCATTCAAGTTCAAAATGTTGACACTACGCCTTCACTCTGTACGTCAAGGAGACTGGTTTACCAGCGTGGATTTGCGGTACGCATATTTCCATATAAATACCCTGCCCAAACACAGGAAATTCCTACATTTTGCGCTCGAGGACGTAACGTACGAATATCAAGTCCTACCTTTCGGCCTATCATTAGCACCGAGGGCATTCACACAAGGCGTTTTCTCACTGCGCAGCCCTGCCCGGCCCAGCCCGGCCCAGCCCGGCCTGGCCCTGAGCCCAGCCTGGCCCGGCCCCGCTCATTTTGCATTGTGCAGAGAGCCGCCTTGAAGTGGGTGGGGAGTTCTCTTGAAGTGGGTGGGGAGTTCTTACCGAAAAGCGCAAATAAGGATATGACGTGTT
>JARVJN010000144.1:11423962-11435952 GCA_031763805.1 Argolebias nigripinnis
CTGACTGATCGTGTCTCATTAGGGTCGAGGCAGCCGTGTGTGAGTGCTGCCCCCCTTTATTGAAACACTTTGCATAAAAAAGGTGCTGTGTTGTTTTTTAGGGGGATTTTTTGAGTCGACACACAGGACATTATGTGTTTTCTGAGACTTTATTGCTGTGCTTAAAGAACAATTTGTCTTTTTTACACACACATTTGAGTGATTTTTTGTGTACACATGATTTACACCAGATAAACGTGGCTTTTTTAACACAAAGTCTGGTATTACAAGTTCGGTCTCCCCTTTGTCCTCATGGGTGGGAGCACCTGAAAAATAACGAAGCGGTCCTGCATCAGGCCGACTTCTGCTTTCGGTCCCGGTTCGTTGAGGAGGACCTCGGTGGGCCCGCCTGACGCGGAACAAATCTGTGCCTTGTTCAGGCTTGGCCAGCCTGTGGCAGCCCTGTTGCTGGCTTCGGCCGTTGCTTTGTCTCGAGTGCTGGCCTTTTTTGTGCGAGATGGCGTGTGACCGAGTGGTGTCGAGGTTGCATGCCCCTGTGTCCACTATCGTCTCTGGGTTGCACGAAAAGCTTTCTTGGCATCCCTTCACGCAAAACCTCCTCCTGTTTTCTTCTCTGTTCCAGCTTGCACTGAATCCTTTCAAGAGTGCCGCCAAAAAGCCCAGTGGGCTCGATGGAGTGATGGAGGAACGGGTTCTGCTGGCCTTCTGGCAGGTCCGTCAGTGTTGTTCACAAATGGTACTGAACATCGACAATCTCGGCCATACTTCTCCCCTGAGCGATGACCACTGTCCCCATCAGGCAGAGAACAAAGTATCTTGCCTTGTGGGCCTCCTCCAGAACCTCGGCAGCCTTCTTTATGTTGGAGGTCTACTGGAGCTCCTGAAGCTTTTCAGCCAAGTAGGCTTGTATCATAGCTGAAGAGTTCATGGCATTGGGTGGGTTCTGGCCAATTAATCCGTAGCACGTCCGTTGCTCTGCGACACAGCTTGAACAGAGCGGGGACAGACACATCAGTCTCTGGTTGACCTACCTTGGGGTTCTGGGATAAGTCCTCATCTTCTCCTTCGTCCTCGTTTTCGGTGGTGTCATCAGTTAGCTCGCCCGAGGCTGTTAGCGAGAGCTCATCTGCTCGTAACAAGTCCCTCGTGTTGAATTCGGTGGTGGAGTCCCCGACGGGGGCCACCAAGTTTTTGATTTCTCCCCAGTTGGCTTGACCGTTGTCCTCTAGCTCAACAGCCTCAAGCTCTGTAGTGGGAGTGAGCGCTTCAGTGAGTAGTGGTTCTTGCACCGTAGTAAAGCCGCCCATGGCTTTGACCACAAAGTACATGTGACTCCGTCTCACGGCCACATGCAGCTGGTTGCAATGAGGTCAGGACTCGAGGGAGTCCAACGTTGTTTTCGCATGTAGAATCCCTAAGCAGACGGGACAGGCCTCGTGGGTGTCTGCCGCTGAAAGGGAATAACCACATCTGCTGGGGCAGGCTCGGGAGCCGGGGCTCGTTGGCCTGCTGGTCTTGTTGGAGTTTTTAGACTTCCTCTTGCTCTTCTCAGGAGCCATGGCTGAGAAGAGATGTCGAGTTGACGTCAGTTAGCCGTCCGCTAAACGTGGTCCGAAGAAGTCCTCTCGTCAAGCTGCTCTCATTGGCTAGCACGTTAGCTACGCAGGTAGCGTGTGGTACAATTAGCGTCTCGTTAGCTGAGCTGCGAAAAGAGCAGAAGAAAACCTTGAAAGTTAAAGTCGACAACACTGGGTTAGCCTCAACACTGGGTTAGCACCCAAGTGCTCACAGGAAAGTTCTCTGTAACGCTCAGGGCATGGAGTGAGCTCACCTCCAGTTAAAGGATCCAGTCAAAGGGAGAGTCCCGCAAAGGTCAGGTGTGAAGCAAGGTGAATGGCAAAAGAGGATGAAGGTGGGGCGTCAGCCTCTTTTATGCAAAGAGGGCAGGGCCTCTTGCTGATACTGATGCCCACCTGCCTTAAAAGGCGTGATTGTATTACTTCAGGTGAACCGCGCGGGGGCGCAATTCCCATAGTCATATGTTGCACTGAGTGGACTGACTGATAAGGGAACTCTGTACAGTGCCCTTTAAGGTGTTTCTCACCTTCTCTAAATGAATATGGCACATCACCTCTCTTAACTGATCTACATGTGCTGGTGGATGTGGGTCCTTCCTGTTACACAATGTTAGCCTCCTAGCCAGAAGAGAGTGAAATAGCCTACAATCACATTCTTCTCACTTTTGCTGAAGGATGTATCCCCACCCTATAAATCAGATATTTAAAACTTGAAACATTAAAAAATATAGATTGTGCACGTCTAAGTTTTCAGCAGCTACTTCTTTTGACTAAAAAAAATGAGCTTTCAAGCAAATAAAGTGTAATTCATACATCATAAATACACAAAATGGTACAAACTTGTTAAAAATAACCCAGTCGAGGGGAAACAGTCATTGTGGCTCTGTGGTTAGAAGCTCTGGGCACCTCTGGAAAGACCAGATGTTAGGCATGACACAAGATGACACACTGAAGCTGTTTTTGTGCTCACTTTGCCTTCAGACAGGAATCTGAATCTGTTTCTTCTGTAACACATCAATATAATGACCAACAGTGATGCTGTTGCCACAAACTCCATCACAGGCTTGGCATTAGTCACTGTTTGCCCTGACCACCCTACATCTTGTGCTCTGAACCTTTGGGAGCTGCTTGCCTTGAACATCCCTCTGCTGCAGGCCAGTGGTCGTGCCTCAAAGCACAGAGGAATCTTTCTTCCCCGGCCGGTCCACCGTCTGTTCTGATGGTAAAGTCATTTTTTTTCTGTGACCAGTACTCTCCTGTCTGACTCACTGTACTCCTCAGAGTCACAGCATCCAGCTGGTTGGGAAAAGACCTGTTTCATTCATTAGAGGGATTCTGTCTGAAGATACTCGATGCTGAGGGGATGTTCTCGTTAGTAATGTTTTAGCCTCTCAGACTGTTGATCCTGAGTGAAATATTTCAGCAACTTTTGCATCATTTGGGTTAAAAAAAAATTGGACGCACATCATTGGTTCCTGCAAAATGAATCTGATTGATAACCTCAACAGTTTCTTTCTTGCACACACGGCACATCGGAGGTTTAGAGTTTGAGGGCAGCCTGAGGTATTTATCCCCTGCTTCCAAAAGGGAAGGTGGGTGCTAATGTTTGTTTGGTTTTTGGTTGTGTGTGTTGTGTGTGTGTCTACTTGTTACCTTTGTAGGACCTTTTATGGTATTAGCATCTACCCTGTTAGGACCCGTGTTCATTTTGCAACTTTTTTTTTTTTGTTAAGGCAGTGGTTCTCCAAGATTTTTTTGTCAGCCCTTTCCAGCACCTCAACCCAAACCAGAACACGTTATAATGTTTGTTATATAATAATAATAATACCGTATTTTCCGGCCTTTAAGTCGCTTCGCCCCATAAGTCGCTTTTGTCCAATATGTCCAAAAAATTGGAAAAATCCATAAATATGTGGCTTTGCCCCATAAGTCGCATCTATTATGTGTCACCGCTGATGCGTTGCGTATGTTACGCGTCACCGCTGACAACCCGAAATGTGGGCCGGTGTTTATGCCCTGCTGGAAATGGCGGCCACAGGAGCGTGCATGGAAGGACTTTAACAAGATTAACACGGTAAAAACAATGATGTGTTTGCTGAAAATTATAGCAAAGATGTGTCTGAGCTTAACCTTTCCTTAATAAATGTCAAATCAGCTGAATTTAAAAAGTAGTTTTGCTACGTGCACGCGCAGCGAGCGGATACGCTTCATTTCTTTAAAATTTATTAAGATAAACACTTAAAAATATATATATTTGTTAGCTGACATTATAGCAAAAGTGTTTCTGAGCTTAACCGTTCCTTAATAAATTCACGTAATCGTCAAATCTGCTGGATTTAAATTGTTTCGCTTTGACCGTCTTCCAAACGGTTGCGCACACTGCAAAAATAAATTATAAATAAATCGAATTTATGCTCAAACATCTCCTAAAGCTAATACATTGTAAATATCCATCCAGTGAGTACTTTGTGTAAGTTTAATCAAATCATCAAATTTTTTTCGTCAGAATGAATGGAAACTGTCATATCTCAGCCAAAAATTGGTCTAAATATATGGGAAAAAAATCCATAAATATGTCGCTTCGCCCCATAAGTCGCAGGACATGAAAATTAGTTTAAAAAAAAACTGTGACTTGTAGGCCAGAAAGTACGGTAATAATAACTTTTTATGGTAGTTTGTGTGACAATAAATGACTGCATGATTGGTAATACAGTATACAGGTCAGTCTTGTTTAATATTGAAATCTGCAGATGTTTATGGCAAACTACAAATGTGAACTGACACATTCATGAAGAAAAAAAACATGAGTTTTGGAGGGAAAAAATGTGAAATGGAGAAATGTATTTTCAAAGATTCTAGAGCATACAAACACACATCCTAAAGCAGCTGAAACAGCGAGACACGAAGAGACTCACACAGGCTGTGCGTGCCGCTGTGGCACAACACCAGTCCTGCAGCAATGGGTTGATGTGGAGCTTCCACACATTAAATGTGTGATGTACGGATATATGCTATGGACAGATTAGTTTGTTGTTTTGTGTGTCCCTAAAACAGGTTTGGGATGCAAGACAATGCAATGCCTCCAAATGTGGCATAATGTGCCACATTTAGACACTGATGTCATATTCATTTAAATTCAGCTCTAAAACAAATACATTATCTGATCCTGTAATTCTCATCTCGAGGAACACTAATACAGTTTATCATGCCTGTGTATTATGCGCTAATCATCATAAATGGTTCCCTGATAATGGTTACTCCATTTCTCCTGTCTGCTTTAATTACACCACAAATATATCTGTGCATATTTAATACGACCTTGTTGTAATCTTCCCAGCAGCCTCGGCTCCAGCTCAAGTGTGGCTCTAAATGAACAGATAGTCTCACCTTCCTCCTCCAGCGCTCTGACACCAACCATACTGCTCGCTCTGGATGTGTATGTCACTCACTGAATCCTAAACCCTGATGCTCTAATCCACACTACATTGAGGAAAACTGAATATTCATTTCATCTTGGCTTTTGTCTTGGGCCAATTTAGGCAGCTTTAAACGGCTGCTGCCGTGCAGCTGGCCCGAGGTCGACTCACATGAGACGAGCTCTGAGAAATCCTTTCAATATGACAACCCAGAGTTGTTGGAGTGAGTTCGAGCTAAAGCTGAACAAAGAACAAATCCCCAATCCTGCCATACACTTTTTCTTGCCGTGGTTTTTGCTCGCCACCAAAGATTAAAGGCGGGTGAGGATGTTTTTGCCTGTGTCTGTGTCTGGCTCTGTTAGCGATTTGTTTTATGAACTACTGCAGTTTGAATAAAATAGAAAATTTTGGAAAATAAAAATAAAAAATAGGAAGGACATGCAGCCCAGGGCCTTTCTGAGTAGAGTTTTCATGTTCTCTTGGTGCATCCATGGGTTTTCTATGGGTATTCTGGTTTCCTCCCACGAACCAAAAACATGCATGTTTGGCTGATTGGTGCGAGTGAGAGAGTGAATGGTTGTTGGTCTAATTTGTCTCTATGTGTCCCTGTGATGGACTGGTGTCCTGTCCAGGGTGTCCCCCACCTCTCGCACAATGACTGCTGGATATGGACACCAGTGAACATCATGACCTGAAAAGGAAGAAGCAGGTAAAGATGATGGATGGATGAATGTACATGTACTATTATTTGGTACCACTTTAAAATAAGGCTCCCCTTAAAGATGGCTAATAAATAGTTTATAGATATGTTAATAATTCCTCTATAAACACTTTATAAATCATTAATAGCTGCTTATTATGTATTGCACTGTGTTCATGCATGCTCATCTGCTCACACAGACTCATGTTTGTGCTGCTGTTTGGTGTATTGTTTTATTGATTTTATGCTACCGTACTAGTGCTTAGCGTATATTTAGTCGATGTTTTTCTTAGTTCATATCTTAGATCTTATTACTGTTTTTCCTTTTACATTTTATTGTGGGATGTAACTGGGACCCTGTGTACATAATTTTGCTCCACCACATGTACCACGTGGTGCGAACGACAATAAAGAATACCTGAATCTGCATGTGACAGAGACAAAACTGACCAGTTTGTTTCCAAATAGTGAGACAAATCTGTTCACCTATAAATTTCATCTAGAGTTGTTTTATTAAACATTTCACAATAAGTTACTACCTTGTAAGCACAATAAGCATTTATTTCTTTAGCATATAATATTGTACGTTATCACTGTATTATAAGTATTTACAACTAATATTATATCTTAAAAAATAGATATAAATGCCTATTGTGCTTACAAGGTAACTTAGTGTGAAATGTTTAATATAAGAACTCTAGATTAAATATGTAGATGAACAGATTTGGTTCCTTATTTGGCAACAAAGTGGTCAGTTTAGTCTCTTTGTCACCCTTAATTAATGCATAATGAATTATTAATTATTTATAAAGTGTTTATCAAGAAATTAATAACATATCTAAAAACTATTTGTTAGTCTTTTATAATGGGAGTCTTATTGTAAAGTGATACTAATTATTTAACTTTTTGTAAACGATTTAGTTAAAGATAACTGGCACAATTACTCATAAATGGCTATACCCCAGTCTTATTATTTTTTAAACTGACATTTAGCATAGAAGTAGCATAGAGTAATTAACAACACATAATCTGAGCACTAGCAGATCACACATAATCTCAAAATATCATGCACAACTTTAGACCTAAACAGCTTTAAATACATCCCTTCTCAGCCACTAGATGATCTTACTTTAAAGCTCAGGCATGAAAGGCAGCGGGTGCTGTGCATTCTATCGAGGAAAGCCAGGCCTTTATCTGATCATTTGGTTTTGAAAGAAGTGATCCAGAAGGTCGAACTTCAGAACATTTGTATTGTTTTTATGAAACTACAGTAATTTGTTCAAAATGTCACTATATTGCACATCATTAAGAGTCAGTCTGTTGAATGAAGACATGAACTAAGTAAAACACAAGCAGCTGTACTTTTTTCTGTGTGCACGTGTGCTTAGATGATTTAAGATCACTGGACTCAGTGGAGACAGTCCAGTTGTACTTGTGGGATCAATAACCCACACAGAGCTCACACTCAGTCCAGCCTGCGATGAATTAACCTCAGCTTTTTAAAGATCAGTTAGAATATCAGACAGCACATTTAAAAACCCAAGTTTTAAAAATAAACAAAGCACACCCAAAAAATTTTTTACACATTATCGTCTCTGCTTTTTATTTTCCAGCGTTAACTCAAGCATTGCCTCCCAAAGCTCAACCCCTCTGGGATCACTGAAGCCATGGCAGCTCTTTTTAACGAGCGCTGGTGGAGAATTTGCCCTGCAAGCTCCTAACCAATAGCAGGCAATAATTCCCCTGCGGCCCGAGTCCTATTCTGAATTTATTGGTGTGTGTTTTAGTCGTGTTGACACTGGGCTGTGTAGCAGGCGTGACACAGCAGCACGTGACTGCAGAGGTTGTAACACGTGCAGCCTTTCAGGGCTTTTTGTCTTGTTTTTGCCTTAAACCCAAACAGTGTCAGAGTTTATTTGACAGAGAGGGAACACAGTTTTCAGCAACCGGCCTACAGCTTGTGCCACTATTTGGCTTTACAACGGCCCAAAAAAATGTTTTTAAAGTGCAAATGGGCAAACTTAAAATATATAAACCTACCAGTTTTTTATTTTCTTGACATACATGTATTACTAAAATTAGTCAATTTTAGCAGCAAATAGCCGACATCAGTATTGCAATGACTTATTAGAAGACCTAGCACACCCAACACACTGCACCTTTCATGCCAGAGTTTTAAACTAAAATAATGTGCTGAGATGAGGTGAAGTCATAAGTAGATTTGTCATAACTGTTGGCTTGCTGGTAGAGTTTTTTGATGTATCATGAAGTGTCCTGTAAGACAAAATGTGATAGAATCTTTTTTTAATACCACTGTTTACTCTATTGTAACCTTCCTTTTTTTCCATATCCGATTGTTTGGCGGCACGGTTTAATTTCTGCTGCGGCTTTCGTACGCATGTCCCCTCTCAAGGACGGTGCGTGCGTCAATTGCAATGTTTGCTCCGGTGCAATGACGATGCCAATAAAGATATATTCTATTCTATTCTATTCTAGATTCTTGTAAATGATGTTATGTGCAGCCTCAGAAAATATTCACACATCTTATGTAATCCGTTAACACTTGAAATAAGTGTTTATGATGACTACCAAATCAAATTTTAGTACAGAATCCGTAAAATTGTATTGCAGACTTAATGCTAGCTGTGGCAGTCATCTTGAATAGGGTTGACTCTAAAACTAAATCAGTTGTAGACGTACAGCCAGTAATTGCTTTCTGAGAGTTTCACTAAAATCTGTTCAGTGGTTCATGAGATGTTTTGCTAAAGCTATGGACACACGAACACACAAGAACATTATTGCATTTACGTTTGGTGGTGGGTGATTATCAAACGTGGCGCCTGTGACGTGCATCCAGTGACGCAGAATCACAGAGGGGAGATTTTTGTGTTTAGGGAGCAATAACGTGCTGCTACAAGACATTATAAAAAGTAAAAGATGGGAACTAACTGCAGTACAGTGAGGTTGGTAAATAGCCCATGGGAAGCATGAAACCTCTCTGTTTAATTACATTTCTCTGTGTGTGCAATGTGAACAATGAAGAATGGTGCCCTGGGATGACTGTAGGCGGCTGGCGTCGCCACGTTCAGCAGTGTCAGATGCAGAAATGGGCTTCAGATTGTGGTGCACAGGTTTGGCCTGCCTGCTTGTCTCAAGCAGGTGCTCTGGTCACCTCTTGTTAGTAAAGAAGGAACAGTATGAAAGCTGTCAGCTGCTGCTACCTGGTGCCACCATGTAAAACAGCCTGTCTGCCTGAGTGTTTGCCACGGTCTCACCTCACTACCTGTGGAAAAACCCAAATCATGGCAAGTCCCACAGCAAGTGCCTGATCTCAGGTTCATCCGAACCATCTGGCCTCTGCTAAACTGTGCCATCAGTTTAAACTGGCAATGACAAATGGTACTGCTGATGTATAATTAAAAAAATGAATTAAAATATAAATGTACAAAATGAAGAGGTTGATTGTGACTGAATTAATATCCTCTAAAAACCACACGGTTGTGTTGTGATTTGATGCATGCTCCATCAACATGTTAGATATCACAGTTTTTTTTTTCTACACCTCATGGGATGATTTTACATTTAGCTGTTAAAAACTCCCAATATCAAATAATATCCAAAACTGACGGTGCTAAAAACTCTGATGTTATAAATAATGGTTAAAAAAATGTTTTTCAGGTATTATTACAGTAAATTATCTGTCTGAACAACAGTTCTACTGATGGACTTTACAGTTTCTCAGCAATAATTGTTCTGCTTTCAGAGGAAAGGGTTTGCATTAAAGATTTAAAAAAACCATTTAAAACAAAAAAATGTTTGAGAAATCCATATTTAGAGTTCTGAATTTTGTCTTGAGTAATGCATGTTAGTGCAAAAGAAAAATGATAGAAAGTTGCATTTATAAGTTTATCAAACCTGTGGATGTGCAGATACACCTGTTTTTCATGAAAACAGGTGCACAGCGACTCGCCACAGCGAATCATCCTCCTGTTGTGTAAAATAAAAAATAACAACAATCTGGAAAAATAATTTATTTTTGGTCCCAAGTTGGCTGCTCTACCTCCACACCATCTCGGCCACCAAAAGTTTATAATTTTCATCAGTCTTCTCTGCATGTTTGTTGTTTGGCATCAAATGAATCTTTTAAGAAGAAAATATGAGTTTTAAAATAATACAAATTCTGCCTTTAACTCATTTCAAACTGCTTTTGTGACCAAAACTAACATCAATAGAGGAATGTGTATTGTCGCCTTGCATGCCCAAGTTTTAAACACAGACACTGGTTTGTTACTGCACAGAATATGCCTCAAAGATCTGAGGCTATTTATATAAAATAAACTTTTAAAAAATCACAAAAGGAGGAAATCTTTGTCATTTTGATTAACTGCAAGAAATATCAAATTGTAATGATTATTTTTTTTTATTTTATCTCTGTGCTCCCTGTTTTTTTTTTATATAACTTTTTATTAACAACATATAAACACAGAACACCACTGTGGCTGCCAGCTCTCGTTTTGATTTAAGGTTTTTTGTGACCTGTCAATCAATACAGTGGTTGTGTCAGCAAATGACCAGTTGGTGAAATCAATTTGTCCCAAAGGTAAACGCCCCTTGACTGTGGAGCTGGGCTGCAGCCGCTCAGGGTGGACGCTCAAGTATGAAGTCTCAACCGTCTGCGGACAGAGCACACAGATTCCACGTGGACTGAGGACCACATGAGTCTGTGGGAGTCTTTATATTTCTATGCTGACGACACAGTTGTTGAATGTTGAGCTCAAACAGTTGTTAAGGTCCTCCAGCTCTTATAGTCTGCATTCAACATCATCCAGTCAGATTTGTTCCATCTCAACGTCACGCAGACTCTTCCACTGGTACATGTTCATCTTTAAATCACTTCTTGGTCTGCTGCCTTCATACATCTCCTCCTACATGTCACTTCATCAGTGCAGCTACAGCGTGCGATCTCAGGACATTATTACCTGCAGTGTCCCCTCAGTGTGGACTGAACGAGGCAAAAGGACCTTCTCCTACTCCGCTCCTGTTTCCTGTAATATCTTGCAAAAAGATCTGAAGCTCTTCGACCTTGACCTCTCTAAGGGGTTTTAAACAACTGCAAGTTCATGACAAAAACCAATGCAAACAT
The DNA here is from genome assembly GCA_031763805.1 of Argolebias nigripinnis. Classification (NCBI taxonomy): domain Eukaryota; kingdom Metazoa; phylum Chordata; class Actinopteri; order Cyprinodontiformes; family Rivulidae; genus Argolebias; species Argolebias nigripinnis. Next base: position 11,434,799 of record JARVJN010000144.1, read on the forward strand.
GTTCCTGTTTTTAGTATTTTGTATTGCTTTATAATGTGGCTGTTTTTGTTTAGTTTTTATATAATTTATTCTATTTACTTTTTCAGTTTATATGCATTTTATATGATTTGTCTACTGTTGTCTGTACCTCTTCTGTGTTCTTTGTTTAAAACAGGTCTCTTGTAAATGAGTCTTTGTGGCTCAGTGAGACTAATGTGTATAAATAAAGGTTGAATGAATGAGAAAATCAAACTAGAGAACTCTCCATTTGTAATCATTACTGATTTTTATTGAACAACATTTTCAGATTTTCTGCAAGTGCAGTCCTGTGGAAATGTTATGAATAATTAATATCTTACCCATCATAGATAGTGTTGTGAACAATCTGTTTTTGAGTTTACTGGTTAGTGTAAGTGTAACTAAAGATAGTATCTTATTAACCTGCAGCTTTTGGAGTCTAGCTGGCAACTTAAAATTTTAGTAAAAACAGAGAAAATATGTAATTTTTCTGTTTCTGTGAGTCTCACAGAATTCAGAAATGTTGTAACTCAACAACAAACCAGGAAGCTGGATTTTGCTAGGCCCTTTTCTTAAGGTATACAATGTCTCATATTGTGTATGCCAACTGTTTGCTAAACACAATATTGTTGCACGCATGTAACCGTCTCTGCCCACTTTGAACCCGTCTTGGCAGCCTCCCCCATGTTCACAATTTAATTAACTGTAGTACATTATTGAAATGAAAATGTGGGGAGGAGGCACAGAGATTAGAGAGATAAACTTGTGATTTTAAGGTTGCCAGTTCAAATCCCCCTGTTAACTGTTACATCAAAATAATGATTGTCTACTGTTGTCTGTATCTCTTCTGCGTTCTTTGTTTAAAAAATCAGGTTGTTCTTTGTTAAAATCAGGTCTCTCTTGTAAATGAGTCCTCAAGGCTCAATGAGATTAACCTGTGTAAATAAAAGCTGAATGAGTGAATGAATGAATAAGTGGAAAAGGTGAAGCACCCACACCTACCCCCACCTTCATTTGCCATCTGCTCCTCCATGTGCCCTGTGGCAGTCCTCTGCTCCACACAGAGGGCTGTGGTTACTCAGGCCCTGTACACACGTAGCCTGGTGTTTGAAAAACGAATATTTGCCCCCCAAAAATATCTCTGTCCATACATGTTT
>JARVJN010000144.1:12077428-12087430 GCA_031763805.1 Argolebias nigripinnis
GGCATGACAGAATAAATACAACTTGCCCGATAGCAACACATACCTGAAATATTCTCTCCATTTTGCCGAGATGTGTGATTCGGTTCCTGTTTTCAACCGATACTTCCTGTTTACTGTAGACATGCGTAACGCTGATGTCTGACGTAATGCCGCTGTGCGTGGCCCAGTGGATTCGCTTCAAGCCAGTTGATGGAAACACTTCTGATTCGCATTAATTTTTATTTACATTTTTGCGAATTTTCTAAAACTCGCTCAAAATTTGAATTAAAAATAGATGGAAACACTGTTAGAGTGTCTTTGTTTTCATAACATCCCAGGAGGAATTGAGATAGTCCACTTCCAAGGCCAGATTCACAGTTTGGGTCAGGCAGAACTTGTAATTTGCCGTTTCTGGCTTTTACAGTCTTGCTAGTACATTTCTCTAATGGTGATTCCAAACAGCCGAATTGATTATTTACGCAGAATGTCAAGCTTCTCTAAGAATATTCCTTCGGTTCATAGGTGCTGCCAGAAAGTTCACAGTCCTGATATCATCTTGCTTCAGCTTTGATGCAGCTCCATAGTTCACAATGTCTGAGTGCTGCCAAGCTTTGACACATTACACATACATTTGTAGACAATCCAGATTTCTCCAACTCAAACAGCAAAATGCAGTTGTCATCAATTTCAATTTTGTATCCGTCGAGGGAGAGGGTCCTCCATTCACCCTGACTTCCTGATGGGAGAAGTTGATCAATTTCTTTGATAGACCAGCTGATCAAATCCATCAAATTAGGAAGCTATGTTAAAAAAAATATTTTAAAAAGAGGCTCTATAAAGGTTTCACAAGACAAGAGAGGGGGGGACAGAGCAGAGGAGGATGCGTCTGCTTCCACCGAGAACACAGAGAGAAAAGACTTCCAGTGTAGCCAGTAGTGGGGCCACCTCTCTTCTGCTGCTCTGATTTACCAGCCTGGATCGGATTCCCAGCCACTGGGCCTGGTCGCATACAACAGCAATTATGCTAAACCCTATTAAGACTCTCTTTAAAAAGACCATCCAAATTTTAAACAGACACCAGGGACATAATTTACAAAAACTTGCGTGGATTTCCTACCAAAACATGGTGTACGCTTAAATAGAGAAAACAGCTTACTCACAAATAAATCAGATGTATAAAAACGTGCGTACGCATGAATTCAAGTACACTTTATTTGTTCATCCCAATAAACATGGAATTGATCGCACATGAGGGCAAACCCAACTCCTCCCTTGACACACCTCCATTTAAATATGCAAATAGATTTAAATATGCCCTGCAACTGAGTAATCTCCTCTCTGCACTATTGGAAGGCATATTTAACTAGAGGAGTGAGTTGGACAATGTGCGCAAAAAGCTGTAAATTCTATGGAGTCAGAGCAACAAACACCTGCAGAAAAAAAATGGTCAGACACATTGGGACGATTAAATTAAATTACTCACCAAGTATCCACCCATCCTGCACTGTGCCAGTATGTAGTCTGTTCCCAACCATTCTGTTCATTGCAATGAATCCTGCGTTGAACCGGACCGCCTTGCCATAACCCTAGTTAGTTGCTTTTGAACATCAAATATAATTTGCACATTGATTGAATGAAAATGCTTTCTGTTAAAATAAATGTATTCAACCTGTAATGGTGCTTTTATAGCAATGTGTGTAGTCGATAGCACCAATTACATGTACATTAGGAAAACCAGATGCTGCTGCAAATTGTGCTTTAATATTGGCTTGTTCAACTGCATCATCTGGGAATTTGATACCTGGTTGACATACGGATAATTCCATCCCACACAGCTGGCATGGCTTGGCTCAGAGTCGACTGGCACAGCCCAGATTGGTTTGCCAGCTCCCTCTGGAATGCTCCTGTTGCTAGGAACCCCATTGGTCAGCAGCTGTATGTGTACAGGCAGCACACGGTTCCTCGCTGTGTCTAATAAGGCCAAAGGTATTTTGTGCAATACTTTGTGCATGTTTTTATATCCACTCATCTAGTTGCATTCATTACATGTGGCTGTATTAATTGTTCATCATGTGTGTCCGGTGGATACAGTAATAGTTTTCTCATCATTAACAGTTTCCTAGTATCACCTCTATGTGTCGCCAATGGACCAATAAGCATAGAAATGTGCGTACACCAGCCGTAAAGTTGGCATGGAGCTGCACACATTTACATGGTCATTTCATTCTCGATACATGTTAAGTTTTACATGAAAAGGGGTGAACACCACATTTTTGTGCATGAGACCCATGTTCATGTTCACCATTGTAGGTCCATCGATGAGTATACGATTTTAGACTTTGAAATTTACCAAATGTTTGGCAATTTAAGTCTTGTTTTTAGTGTTTAAAATGGGCTTTCCACCATTAACCTATTTTATCCAGATGTATGAATACAGATCTTAAACTGGAGGGGACGGTGTCACATTTTAGGCAAAAGGAGATTTCAATAGGGAAGAGTACCGTCATGATCACGTGACTGCCTGATTCAAATCCTCGCTGGATGGCAGAAGGACACCACACACTGTTAGTTTTAGTTTTATTGCTTCTGCACAAATGTAAACAAAAATGGCCCAATGGTCAAATCCTTGCTGTGGTGGGATGCACAAATAGGCAGGAAAAGGGGAGTAGAAGTTCCTGGCATTGCATATTGAATAAAAATGACCCTTGGCTGCAAAAACAGCAGTGGAGGATGGAGTGGGGGTGGCAGGTGTACAGGAGAGAGACTCACATAATTAATTAATTTTTTACTATTTTTAATGAATGATTAGACCTTATATTTTTCTAGATTATATTTCTAGTGGCCCTGGGATGGCCTAGCGACCTGTCCATGGTGTCCCCCTCATCTCGCACAGTGACTACTGGATATGGGCACCATTGTGACCCCTGTGACCCAAAAAGGAAAAAAGCGGGTAAAAGATAATGGATGGATACATATTTCTAGTCACTTGTAGCTCTTCACTGACTTTCTAGTGAACAACCCAGAGACTGAATCCCAAATATCAGTGCAATGTTTGACCAGAGTGCTCGGTCCGTGTCCATCCATTTCTCAGCTTCTATTGTTTAGCAAGTTTTGGTTGAAACTATTAAGTAGTTTCACCACACACCACTGTCTTACCTCAGGGATGAGCCATACTTAGCATAATCTGATAAACATAAATCAGCTAAAAGTAGGTCAGTTTTCTTCTTTAGCATTTCATTGATTGTTGGTTGTTTGCTTTCTGCCCTCCCACATTTTGCACATGTATGAAAATGAGCACTTATGTGTACAAACTGATTTTCCCTGTTAAAGGAACACATTTATGGAATAAACCACCAGGAACTGTCAGAAAGTATGGCAGTTGTTCTGCTATTAAAAACGAACTTAAAGTTTAGCTAAAAAAAATCAGTCATGAACTCTTTCATGCACTTGGCCTATTTTAACTGTGTAACAAAGAGTGTAATCAAAAAGGCGTTCAATCCAAGATCAACGGAACAAAGAGTGTAATGTTTTGCTTTGTAAAGGCCTGACAACTTTACAGTATTAGGTTTCTTACGTGGATTATTGAGCATGAACTTTGATGTTTTGAACCGCTTGGGCTATGGCTGCCTCAGAGGAGTCGATGGAGGAGAGGGTGGACTCCAGAAACAACCTCATCACCTTAAAACTGGTTGGTCCAATATGGAACTGTGCTACTTATGGGACTGAGTTTTCTGTGGCTCCACGTCCTTTGGATGAAGGATGAAACATTTCCCCCCCAAAAAAAGAAGGAAAAAAGAAACCGTCCAGAGGACCTGACTTAACGTTGCTGTTTTGTAAATAGTTTCATCTGCATTTGTTTTAAGAACTGTTTTAATTGTTTCACATGCATAAAATGAAATCTAGCTTTGCTAATTCTGTCACATTTACATTATTAAAATGCACACCATCCTTTTAAATTAACAAATTAAATGAAATAAAAAATATTAAGGCAAGTGAGACGGGGACTGGTGTACAGTTTGTCTTACTCTGTCCAAAGGTAATAAATCTCCACACTTTCTTTTATGGCCTTGACTTTAAAACTTTCACATTTGATGCAGATCATAGGTGTGTAAGGGCCTTCAGGGCAACCTTGTAGACCAAAATAAATCCAAATATTGATCAGACAAATCAAACTGAACTCTGATTTATTTCACCTCTAGTTTTAAGGCGTTAAATTACCGCTAAGGTTTTAGGCCTTTGAACTGACCGAAAGAAATTGCAGCAGTCCATTCTAAAAGCAGAACGAAAAAATGAGACAGGGTAGCACTCGAGGAAAGTAAAAGACCAGACATATTTCATGTTCTGAAATAAAATACCACTCACCTAAATGGGTCTCCTCTTGATATCAAAGCCTGCATGACTGCCTTTGCTTCCTTGCTGGGAGAGTTTTCATTTAGGATAAATTGATTTTACTGTGATCACGATTCTGGAAACTGATGCTTTTGGTAGTAAAGCCAGAATACAGTGTTGTGTTGATTTGCATCATGTAAACGCCACTCACTGTCACTTTTAGACGTGAACGACTGCCGTGGTATCAGAGCACACATGCTGAGCTGTAAAGAATCAAGCTGCCTGGAAGCCACAGCTGCTGGTGGAATACAGGATGCAGAATCTGTCGGCGCTTCAGAAACCTGACTTTAAGAATAATGGAAAGATTCTGTGAACATTTCAACAGATTCCTATTCCTAATCAACATTTATACGCAAATTGTTCACCAGTCGTGAAGTAAATGAGCCAAACGTCTGCTTCATCAACACACAATTTGAAATGACACCATGAGCTGAAACATCCCAACAGTCCTGGGAACCATATGAAAGGGAAGCCGTGCACAAGTGATAAGACTGAATACAAACAATAAACTCTCATCATAAAACAGACATTTATTTTAAAGAATTGAGCTTTGCCATTATTGTCAGAGATCTGCAGAATTTTAATAAGTTCAAGATGACATTTATCACATTTCATGATGGTTTTATTTGGATCGTTTATTATCTAAACCTATATACTTGTTTAATTAACCCTAAACACTGCCTCCCACTACTTTAAATACTTTAAATTGTTTTATTATTTTTGCCTGTAAACAGGGGATTGTAAAGCAAAAATCTTGGTACACTTTTTCATTATGTGCTGTAATTTTATTAATGTGTATAAATGAGATCTCAATCTCAACGGGGCTTTAATCTGATTAAATAAAGGAAATTAAAACTAAATGTTTTGTTTTTATTTTTATTTTTTTCACACTTTAATGTTCACAGTAAATCAGACTCTTTAGAAGGCTGCAGCCTCCTGTAGCTTCAGTCCAGTGTGTTTTGACCATCAGCATACATGTCAATAAATGTGGTTGAATGGCAAACTCAGGAAAATGAGTGACAACTCATATTAGTCCTATTGATACAGAAAAAAAGTATGCTAACAATTACAGTACTTATCACTTCATCTAACATGGACAGCAGAAATGAGACATGTTTATGGAAAAAGTAACTGTATGTGCAAAACAAGATGTTTAATTAAAAAAATGCCTAATTTAGGGTAAGCCTTGCACAAACAACAAAATATATAAATCTATTACAGTCTCCGTCAAGCTGTAAGCTGAAAATGTCAAGTAAAATAATATAAACTTTGTCAACCAAACAACATTGTCTTCCTCTTCCCCAGTCACACAGGATGCAATTATAATGCAGTGCAATAGTTTTACATCATATTTTATGTACTAACAATGAATGTATGTTTTTACAGATTATAGTGGCACAGGGCAGGGCAGTTGGTAGAGCTGCCGAGCCTCAGCCAGAAAGTCATCAGATCAGATCCCGGCCCGGGACCTTTCTGGGTGGAGTTTACGTTCGCTCCGCACATGCGTGGGTTTGTGGAATTAATTTTCTTTAGAAATGACTTACAGGCAGATATCAAGCACCTTAAAAAGCATTGAATGTTTACCAAATTTATTTAATCAAAGCCGGTTTCAGTAATGAGAAAAATACCAAGAGTATGGTAAATAAGTTAATTTTGATCAAATCCATGTTGTGTTTAATGATGTGCCACAAAACACTAATTCACACCAATATTTAACAAATTATTCTAAATTGATTCAATAAAGGTTAAAGGTAACACAGTCCCTTTGTTCAAATCATGGTATCCTTTCAGCTTTACTTTTGGTAACTAATCCTTTTCATTATGTTTTTTAAGTACTGTAAATTATGGTAAAGGTATACTGTACTTTGTTTTCCTCCACAACACTGTCAGAATCAACACCTGCAGTACCTGTTGTTGACCCCCTCATGTTCAATTAGTGATAAAGGTTCATTATTCAATTCCTGTCAAACTCATTTTTATTACCTCATATTTCAGCAGGCTTTAGGAGCCCCATTGTGAAAACTATAGCATATTACAACTACCACAAAATGTTTACCACTGCTCAGTGTCCAAAGTGTCTTTTAGAAGCCCTGTACTTTGGTTGAAGTTGATAATAAAAGGCAACAAAGAGGGTGGGATGTAGTGGAGGATGAAGGACAGTCAGGTTCTGGAAAGTTAACCAGCTGGTGGCCTTTTCACGAGGAAAAAACAAGTGGCAGCAAAGGATGGGAATAAAGATTTGTGCAAGAATGTATGAAAAATATATATATAAAAAATAAAAAATAAAATAAATGATAAACAAATCCAACCACTCAGGTCCTCTGGAGAATTTCTGTTTTATTTTTGTTGAAACGTTTCATCCTTCATCCACAGGACTTCATCAGTCTGCGGAGCCACAAACAAACTCAGTCCCACAAGCAGCACACTCCTGTAGTGGACCAACCAGTTTGCTAGTGATGAGAAGGTTTCTGGAATCCACACTCTCCACCATCGACTACTCTGAGGCAGCCATAGCCCAAGTTGTTCAAAACAAATAGACTGCAAACAAACTCAAAAAGTTGGTCAGTCAATGTGAAACCAAATTTAAATTTAGAGCAAAAAACAAGTAAATAAATAAAATAAAACCCAAAACTTTGCAAACCTTCCAGATGTGCTAACGATCTCTTTTAATTCCCCCCAAAAATACAGCACAAACATAAGGAATTATTGCTTTACAGATTGTTCAGTGCTGGACAAGTTCTTGCTTAGAGGTAATTAAATGACACTGCAGGAAGTGTAGAGTAACTAAATAAATAATATATATGGGTTAAGAAAAAATATTGTCTCACATTGTTTTAGAGTTGGGACTTTTTTTAAATTCACTTTACACATCTTTGACACTTAATCCCTCCTTTCTGTTCCAAACATTTACTTATTATTCTGTTTTTATATTTAAATTATATATACTGTTCTAATTCAAGAGCATTATGTAACTAGGACCCTGTGTGCATAATTTCACTTCACCTCATGTACCACAAGTGGTGTGAATGACAATAAATAATCATTGAATCATTGAATCCTTATTCTAGCTTGATTGCAAATGTAATATCTAAGACCACTGATTACACAACAAGTCTGTCAAATGTCACGTTTGACATGAATAATTTGTAGTACATTATTATTTGGCTTCCATATTTCTACATTTAGATTTTCTGTGCTTTTTGCAAAAGTCCATGTGTTTACAAAAGACACACGTTTCCAGAATTTGCAGCTTTTCTTCTCTCTGAAGTTACATTTTCCAATCGAATTAAACAATAAATGTTCCATCACAAACACAGCAAATGACAAATCAAGGCAGTAAAAAAAACCATGCAGGAATGATAAAACTCTGCAAAATCCTCAAGGCACAATATTTGTAGGGGAAAAAAGAAAAAGTAAGGTTGATAAATAAAGTAATAAAGCTGCAAATAAATCAGCAGGAGAAGCAGACATTCCTGTGAAATTCCAGTGAGTTCAGCAGAATTCTTCCACAAAATAAATGAGAACACGAGAACTTTGGTTTGTGTGCTGGGAGAGAAAGAAAAGTTTTTCTGCCCCAATTCTGGGACCTGCTAACAACATTTAAAATCACATATTTTGATAATATTTATATGGACCTGACCGTTTTTTTTTAATATTCAATATGCCACTGAGATAACAAAAGGCACAAACATTAAATTCACATTTAACCATAATAGTTCAGGTAGCGGTACTTAAAAAAAAGATCTGTAATAGATTTAAATTATGATGCATAGAAGTCAAAACAGTGCATTAAAATTGTTTTCTTAATAAATAAAACTTTAATGGCATTATTATATGCCTTTAGTTGTGGTGGACAATCATTTAATGGCCTGTGTTTGTTTGCTTGTCTGTTAGCAAAATATCTTATGAACTACTGAATGGATTGTATTGAAACTCAGAAAGTTATAACATAATGAACCTCCATAACTGATTACATTTTAGCATCAGATCAATTCAAGATGGCTGCCACAGCTGAGGCTGAGCAAACAGAAGTGGTCTCAGCTCTGTTAATTTTTATGGATACTGAGTTAAAACATGATGTGGTAGTAGGTGAGAGTCATTGCCAACACATACTTTGAGCTCTACAGATTGCAGAATACGTATTATACTTTATACATCCCATATATGCTTTAAACTTTGGCTTTAACTGTTGCAATATGTCTATCTGTTAGCAAAATGTCTAATGAACCACTGGACTTATTTTAATGAAAAAAAAAATGAATCCGTAGTTAAACACCTACAACTTGATAACATTTGGAGCCATCCCAGTTTAAAGTGGTTGTCCCAGTTAACTAAAGTTAGCAAACGCACAAAAAAAAAAACTTAAACTCAGTATTTTACAGATTCTGATTTTAAATATATTGTGATAGTTGCTGACACATACTCCAAAGGCTAACTGATCAACACTCTAACATCAACAAACCTTGTAGTTGACAGTTTGTTCCAACTCCATCTGTTAGCAAAATATCTCATGAACCATTTGATGGACTTCATTGAAACCTCAAGAAAGTAATAATTAGACATATATTTACAACTGATTAACTTTTGAAGTCAATTAAATTCAAGGTGACTGATCTTAGTTGTGGTAGCTGAGAGTCATCCCTAACACCTTCTCTGAGCACTTTAGATCATGCAAGATATTTATTTAGCACTTTGACATACATGTTGGGGGGCAATACGCAATCCCATCTCTTTGACACAGCATCAGCCCAGAGACAATTAACCATCTTGTTTCCCTTTGCTCAAAATGAACCATGAGGCCTTGCAGGATTAAACTAAGGCTTTTATACTGCAGTCTGGGTTGTAGCATACACATGGATGAAACTTGCATTTTCAGCCAGTAAATGTAACAATATCCCACACTTTGTACCTACAAGGGAAACAACTTCCAAAAGCGCAGGAAAGTAAACAACATCCTCCAGTTCTCCACAACCGCCTGCTCCGGTCTGTCCAGAGACACCCAGGGAGCTGAATCCTCACCCAGCTGCAGGACAGGGAAGGTATTTTCCCTTTTTGTCTTTATTTCAAATCTAAAGTTGCCTTTGAGTTCGACAGAAAACAGCTCCACTTCGTTTCTGTAAGTGATGCACAGAAGAAGTGAATAGTGTTTTTCTTATAATAAAATTTTCACTTTATCCATTCAAGCATGTCTGAACACAGAAACCCTCTTTGACAGCATAGCAGCAACCAGAGGGAAGCAGTATTCTTAGCTTCTGTCTCCAAGAGAGCAAGCATACACAGGCTATACTTAGAAGCACTATTTGTGATTAGAAATTTAAGGTTTCTAACAAATGCATGTAGGGTTCAAATCCCAGATAAAAGGAGAGCTTGACCCCCACTTTGGTATTTGGAGCAGTTTTAAGATGGCAGAAATCCACTTGGCCCCGCTTGAAGTAGTTTTTAGCTCATAGGTCCTGTCCAGAAATGTTTGTTCATCCAAACTGAGGTTATTCAGAGAGCCATCTACAACAACGTGACGTGCGGCCAGGGGAGGCAAGTGAGGCCACGCCTCACCTGTCATCATGGAAAGAAAAAAAATGTAAATTGAAAAAATAAATGTAATTATTGTATTTATCCTTTGATTTGTACTATAAA
>JARVJN010000144.1:12098209-12110000 GCA_031763805.1 Argolebias nigripinnis
CGAGCAGAGAAGGCTTCTGTCGGACACATGAGCTGGGAACGGTCGGTGGACCCTAGCGGCCGAAAGTGGTACTGCTCCATATTTTTCATCAGAATGAATGGAAACGGTCATATCTCAGCCAAAAATTGGTCTAAAAAGATGGGGAAAAATCCATAAATATGTCGCTTCGCCTTATAAGTCGCAGGATATGAAAATTAGTTTTACAAAAACTGTGACTTATAGGCCAGAAAATGTGGTAGCTACTTTCTGTTCAGGGACTGAATCCTCTTCAGGTTGAATGTTTGCATTCACAGGCTGAAATGAGTAATAATAGGAAAGCAAATATACTAACAATGTTTGAGCTTTGAATAATTTGTAAAAAATAAAGTATTTCTTTTAAAATCCTAACAAAGGTTTCTTTTTTTTGAAACGACAATAGAAAACTTCAGTTCTTTAGTGGCGCACATGGAAAATCTCTCATTACGCTCTCATCCTACACAGTTTGCTCTTTTCCTAACAGGAATCATTTCTTTCTTCATCTTGTTTTTTTAAGAGGTATGGGGGACCCCAATTCTTTCCACCTTTTTTTAATCCCCAAATCCAGGCTGGTTTCCATGAGAAACCAGGAGGAATGTGTTTCATTAACATTCTTTGAGGAATGCATATGCACTTCTTGTTCATCAAATTCAAAGCGGCCCACCGCCTCACTAATCGAAAGCAGCCCATGACGCCTTTTAAGTGGGGCTCAAGTGTCTCCAAGAAGCAGCAAGTCCATATGAATGCCACGAACGACCACATGTTTGCGGGTGTTGATCCACACCGGTTTTGTGTGATCCCCCCCCCACCTCAGTGGAAAGAAAGGAAACAAATCAGTCTGGCAAGATTACGGGACAGAAACCATTAAAACGTGTGTCACAGTAACAACACTTGAGTGGTGAGCGACTGATTGGGTCTCAAAATAACACACCTCAGTTTGTTTTTTTGTTACTTCTCTTTGCTTTTTGTGTTCATTCTCCATCATATCTGGTTCCCTTAGTGATGCCCTAATCCTACACCTTGTCTACACAGAGCCAGTGGCCTTAGAAGAGTGAGGAACCATAGGGGTCTTGAGGACTTCTACACTGAAGTGAGATCTGGGTTAACATGTCTGGGGTTAGGGCACATAGATGGATACATCTCAAATGGTTATCTGTCATTTAAACATGTGAAATGTTGTCTCAAGTGACATGCAGCTTAATAAACATGTCTGATGACAGGAGGAGGGAGCCATCCTAGCAGGTGGTTTTTACAGATGCTATGGTTTTATATATGTAATACCCATTGAGTTTCAGAAGTTTATTAGATGGCATTATCAACTCGTTACACTTTGGGAATTTTCCTGTTATGATTTTTCACAATTTGGTTCATCCATCCATCCATCCATCCATCCATCCATCCATCCATCCATCCATCCATCCATCCATCCATCCATCCATGCATTATCTTTTTCCCGCTTCTTCCATTTTGGGTCACAGGGGTCGCCGGTACACATATCCAGCAATCACTGTGCGAGGGGCGGGGGTGTTTCAAACAGTCCACTACAAAATCTGACAGCCCTTAAAGAAGATAAAAAATATTCTGAAAAAAAAAAGTTGTAAGATGATGAGTTGGTATACATGTATTCAGCTTGTAAATTAAAAAAATGTGAGGATCTCACTTGGGAAAAGGTAAAATAAAACTTTTCTTACAGTTTAGACACAAATAAATCTGTTGATTAATCCATTGCATTGTGTGGTTTCAGTGAGACCTTTACTGGAGTGAAACTGTGTTTCTGTCAGCGTTCTGTGTGGACATGCAGCAGCAGGGGACTGAGAGAATAGGAAACTGGATCACATCCTCACTGTGACTGGAGACAGTATCTTGTATGACCCCTCTTCGAACCCCCCCCCCCCCCACTCACACAGACACACACATACACACACTGGCAGCTGATGTTTATCTGCTCTGCCCATCTGGGCCTTGTGACTGAACATCTGCTGAAGCTGCCACTGTGTACGCAGCGTTCTGCAAGTAGTGACAGTGAAGTAGCACTGCATCCCCCCTCCCTGAAAAAAGAGCTAGACATGTTGGGATGACTTTATCTCCAGATGTCAGAGCTCATAGCAAACACAACTTTTCTTCAGCCATTCTTGGAGTTCTAGCCAGCACTGGTGACATTTATGAGTTCTTTTTGTTCAGGAGTGATCTTTGTGACTTTATTGGTTTCTAATAGCTATCAAAAGGGCCTGCGGCTTTTCTTCCTAATTATATGATGTCATAAGAAATGATCACATAAAATTATGAGACAATCATCAAGACCCACTTGTCAGAATTTCAGTTCAAATGAAGCAAAGGGAGCATGTAGAACCATAGACCAACATGCTTTTTGTCCTCTGCTACTGATTTTCACCCATGAAGATATAATTAAACATGGTCCACTGTCTCTTCTGTAAAGCACAACGTGCTTCTATAATGGTGTTTGCAATGCAGGCATTAAATCATGATCATTATCCAGACTCCCCTTTAAACCAGTTTGTCTATTTTAAGTTTTTTTAATAGAAGAGGATGTAAATACCTTCTTGTCTTCCTTTTTCTGTGAAGCTTTATTCACAGAATGAGATGCTTTGCAGTGACTGCTGGGCTTTCATCCATTATGGATGCTGTGTTTTAGAGGGATGATTTGTGCAGGGTGATATAAATATATCCTTTTGCTTCCCAGCAGGATGAGAGAGGCAGCTCATGACAGATTACTTTGTTGAGTAAGAGCCTTTATCATTTGATTTCATGTCCAAAGTTGAGGCGAGCAAAGACACACACGTGACGAGCAGACGGCAAAGCTGTCTATAATTTATGATTATCAACAAATCTCTTTACACCTTCTCTCCAGCCATGTGCTTCTACAAACTCAAAATCATACCCCCCATTAAAAAAAAGCAATTAAAATGCCCTCTCTGCAAACAACTGTACTTTCTTTCTTCTTCATTAAAATAATTGCAAAGTATCACAATTCTGAAGTGATGGGTTTGACAGCTGGTGCAACGTAGTGCAACTTTGTCAACCTGAACGAACATCTGCCCCTTGTGTCCTCTGTTGCCGGCCATGCCACAGCAGGAGGCTGAATGGTAGCACACAAAAGCAGCATGAGGTGAGGTGAGGCAGATGTGTGTGTGTGTTTGAGAGAGAGAGAGGAGAACGACAGAGTGTGTGAGTGTAATGGTCAATTGCAAAAGAAATGGAGGGATACAAAACCCTCCTGCTGTGTCCTCCAGATCTCTTTGTAGGAGCTCAATGTACATAGACATGCAATGAGATGGTTCATCGCTCATATCTTGAGAAAGTCGGGCTTTTAATTTACCCTTGTACTTCATATTCTATTGATAAAAGATTCTGATACAATTCAGATGGAGAGAGCAGCACACCACCACGGTATGAAGCTTATGAAACTATGGCAAGCAAAAGCAAATCATCGATGCTCAAGGAACATAGAAATAATTCATTACACTGCACTGAAGGCGAGGAAGCACTGCAACCAACACAGTGCTGTTCTTTTCTCTTTTTTTTTTTTTTTTTACAGAATGCTAGTTTTTACTTGTGCTTGAATTTAAAGATCCAGACAGGAGCCATCAGTGTCTGAAGTTAAATGTGACAGGAATTGAAACAGAAAGCATGATACAGCAGCTTGTCTCTCTGCCACTTTGTAAATAAACACGTCTTGAAGATTTGGTTTAGTCTTTCTCCTCCGGCTATTTCCATAATGTGCTGTGTCTGCTGTTTCCTGATTGTGTTCCTTCTCTCTCTTTGCAGGAGCCTGATGTGGACCTCGCTGTGACTTTCTGCCTGCTTGACACTGCAAGAGGAAAGCTGAACGTGGTGTGTGCCTCTGAAAAGGAGAAGCCAAACAAGAAGCAAGCTTCCCAACTTTGTTCTTATTTTATGAAAGCATCCTCTGTGGACTTTGCTTCGGCACACTCTGCTCTGTTTAGTTACTGCATGTATCCCCCACTCTCAGGTGCAGGAGAGGGATAAAACACAAGGAAGAAAGAAGAAGTGGGATGAGATAAACACAGCGAGGAAGCGTAATTAGTGCTACTGACTTTGAGCCAGAGCTAGAAATCATGAGAAAAGACTTCTGAAGACATCTGAAAAGCATTGCAGCTAGCCTACGGAACGTTTGCATGTGTGTGTGGATTTATGTGCGCACACCTCTTTCATTTTCAAAAGACTTGAATTTGTGTTTGAATGTGGATTTAGCCCTTCATCATGACACTGCGAGGAGGCTTGAAGAGACTGTGGAATGGCCGTCACAAAGATGTTTTCTGCTGGCTGTTGCTGCTGGCTAGTTATTTCATGATCGCCTTGGCAGCCAAACCCAAAATGCCAGGCCACACGCACCTCAACTCAATACGTATTGATGGGGACATATCTCTGGGTGGGCTTTTCCCAGTGCATGCGAGGGGGAATGATGGAAAAGCTTGCGGAGAGCTGAAGAAGGAGAAAGGGATCCACAGGCTGGAGGCCATGCTATTTGCCCTGGATCGTATCAATAACGACAACGAGCTGCTGCCTAATATCACACTGGGGGCCCGCATTTTGGACACCTGCTCCCGGGACACCCATGCTCTGGAGCAGTCGCTGACATTTGTTCAGGCGCTGATTGAGAAAGACTCAACTGATGTCAAATGTCTCAGTGGAGGACCGCCCATCATCACGAAGCCAGAGCGGGTGGTGGGGGTGATCGGTGCTTCCTCCAGCTCCGTGTCCATCATGGTAGCCAACATATTGCGTCTTTTTAAGGTCAGTTATGCACTTTTCTTAATTTTTCTTGTGTCTAAAAATGCATTTGCTGCTAAACTTTACAATAAGCTATCAATGAAAATCAGCACAGACATGCTTCGGGAAGAGGGTTTTTAATGAAATGCTCTTTATCATCTTATTTTTGTTAGACAAAACACTATCTTTGCAGTTGTCTTAGTCTCTGACATTTATTCCACCCAGTCTAGAAAGCTATATGCCTGTCATGACACCATAATTCACTTCACTAATGACAATGATTTGCCCGAGAGTCTCAATCTAGCCCTCATCTAATTAATTTAAGGAAGCCATGCGTGGCTCTATGATCTCTGGACTATTGTTGAGTGTAGTGTTCAAAGAATGAGATTTGTTGCTGTGCTGGGTTCATGGGTACAAATGTAAAAATACATTACAATACTATTTTAATACTGGCACTTCACTGTCAAGCTGAAGTGTATTTTAACTAATGAGCATGAAGAATGTGTCAAAATACTCTTTTCTTCAGATAGGCTATAGCTCAAAGGCAGTGCTGTATACTCTAACATTTTTCTTACACGCAGGAACAATGTCCCTTTTATCAACAGGGAGGTCTTTGTGAATTTACTTAATCCTCCAAGGACTGAACTGTACAAGTATATTGGAGATTTAAACATTCCTATTTTTTTTATTGATTCATTTGTGTGCATGAGGTGGTTTTGGATCAGTAGAACAGCTGTACTGGTAATTTTATTCAACAGTCTGTGCCTTTTGTTCAAATAATAACCCATTATATTTTATATTTGCTTTAGAGTCCTCAAGCTGGTTTATTTCTACAAGCAGCTGATTATTATTTTGTATTACTACCCTGCCTTTTTTCTGCAAGTGGATCAAAAATTACTCGCATACATTTCCTATGAAACCTCATGGGAACTTCGTATTCTTATCTGCTATAGGTCTCAGGGTTGTGTTTAGGCTTGATTACTGCAATTCACTCCTGTTTGGTATCAGTCAGACCACCATTGCACGATTACAACTGGTCTAGAATGCATCAGCCCGTTTTATCTAGTACAGGCAAAAGAGAGCACATTACACCAGTCTTGGCCTCCCTGCACTGGCTACCGGTTCATCTTCAAATCCAGTTCAAAATTCTCCTGTATGTCTACAAATCATTGAACAGTCTTGCCCTTTTTTCTCTCTGATTTGCTACAGCCGTATGTCCCACCACGTTCTCTGAGGTCAGCGGACCAGTTACCTCTCACAGTTCCAGAAACTCGTCTTAAATGCAGAGGTGACAGGGCCTTCTCTGTAGCAGGACCAAGACTCTGGAATGAGTTACCTCTGCTCGTCAGACAGGCCTCCTCCCTCTCAGTTTTCAAATCCCGTTTAAAGACTCACTACTATTCTGTTGCTTTTAACACCAGATGTGATCTGCAATGTTTTTATGTCTATTTTTTGTACTTCGTTGTGTGTGTTGCCTGTTGTTTGTTTGTTTGTTCAGCACTTTGGTTTGGTCTTGTCGCTGTTTAAAGTGCTTTGTAAATAAAATGGTATGGTATGGTAATAAAGAACCTTAAATCCTTGAATCCTTGAATGGCTCAAGCCCTGCTGGAGATGACAACTGAAAACATCTATAAATGCCCACGTGGTGAGAAATTATTGACGTTGCAAAAAGTTTTAGGAAATCTTTGCATTACCGCTAAATACAGTAGAGAATATAAAGTTGCCTATATATGCGTATGAGTTTGCGGCAACAAACTTTGGGCCTGGCTTTGCTCAGTGTGTTAGCGCGTCTTTTCACTCAGAAATAAACGTTGTTCCTCCAAATCAAACATCTATCTACTACAGGTAAGATACTGTTTGTAACAGAGCCCTGTTTTTATTTTTTAGCTCTAAGTGATATTAAAATGGTACATTTATTTTGTTTGGTTTATTGAACAGACATTTAAAGTCCAGCGTGGAAACAAGAGCTGTTACATGAAATAAAATCCAAGCAGAACATTCCAGAACAGAGTCGCCTGAAGCTCTCTGGTCCAAACTGTTTTTCATTTAGTTGTGTGGAAAATATTTCCACTGGCCGGTGACTTTTCAAATATTTAATAGTTTTCTGCAGTGGTTAGTCATGTAGGGACTTGTCTAAGCTTTTTGACTCTGGCCTGCATGGGCCTTCAGTGAAGACCTCTTGAAGCTGGTGTGATGGAGACGATGGCTGTGAAACTGTCTCATTAAAGGTTTGATGTTTTTAATGAGACAGAATATTCCACCACCGAACATCATCATCATTATCTGAGATGTTCTCCTCCAGTCACGACTTATAAATAAGCTTCAATAGATCCTTATCAGGCAGCAAAATGGCGTCTGTGCGTTGATACCACCATCTATCATCAGATTCCTGTAAAGTGATGCAGCAGCCTCCACCTTAAACACCACCTGCACTCATTTTCTGTTTTTATTTTTTACTATTGTTATTATTATTTAATATAGCCCATATGTAAATATACAGACATGTAACTCCAGTAATGAGCAGCTCTGTGCGCAGAAGTGCGTGATGTTGTGCGGTAGTGGGTATTAATGCGTAAAAACTGACCAGGCTCGTGCGCTCCCGGGTTGCCAGACATCTCCAGCACGAGCAGCTCGCGGCCCTCGAAGCTCTCGCCCACGGTGTAGATGCGCGTGATGGTGGGACACTGCAGCCACACGGACACCAGCGCCTTGCGCAGCTCCTCGTAGCGGTGGTACTCGAAGGAGATGCCCGCGTCCGAGCCGCCCGCCGCCGCGGCGCCGCCCAGCGCGAGCACCGCGGCCAACACCAACATGGAGGAGGACGAAGGGTTCATTGTTCTTCTTCTTCTTCTTCTTCTTGTCTCGTTATCTGTGCGCGCGCCGCAGCTTCCACTATAAATATCTCTGAGCGTGTGCGTGATGCGCTGCCGCACCTGAGCCGAGCGCGAGCGTCTGTGCGTAAAGTTAGAGAAGACCACTTCCGGGTGGACTTTCAAAATAAAGTTGTTGTCAATCAGCTACAGGGGTCTGCAACCTTTACTGTCAAAAGAGCCATTTCTGTCCTTCACTAAACTAAACAAATGCTGCAAAACCTGCTGTCATATCAACTGGTGGAGGGGGCTTTTCTGGCCAGTAGTGTGTGAAGTTATATTTCTAAAAACATCTAATGATTGTAAACATTTGTTGATATTTTTACATTTTGAGGCAAAAGAAAATATCGGATTCGGACCCATCCATCTTCCATTCATCCATCCAATGTCTTGTACTGTTTAGTTTTTTTTTTTGTTCATTTCAAATTTAAAACACAAAAAAATATATTTACAATATCAAGAAAATTTTTTTTTAAATGAAAGGAAGCAGAAGAAGAAGAAAATCTTATATCTGCCCCTTTTTAAACAAAATCAATTCAAACAATCAATTATAAATAATATATCCATGAACCAATTATGTAACTTATTACAATTCACAAATATATGGTACTTATAATTTTCACAGTTTATATATATTTATATATACAGTATATATATATATTTTTTTTTTCCCCAAAAGTTCACTCAATCATTTTCTTTACGTCTTTACAATTGTTACACTTTTTTTGTCACGTCTCTGGCGTTTCCTTGGCTCCTCACCTGTTTGTTGTTTTTGTTTACGTTGCTTGTTACTTTTTATTTATTTATTTTTATTGGGTGTAAAACACCATTAGTTTTCTTCACCTGCTATAACTTCATCTCTTCTCTACATTTTATGATTTTTGTCTAAAACTCGTCATTTTGTACGTAAATCTACTCAAAATGCACATTTAATTCTCCTTTATCGAGTTCCTCTCGGCATCAGAAATGCAGGTGACCCACAGCCGAAGCTGTCCCTGAACGCCTCTCGTTCAGAGGCTGAAAACGAAGCTGCTGACGCCGTTGCTCACTCGGTGCGTTTGTGTTCTGTGCAGATAACTCCGCCTCCGTCGTTACCAGAGCCGCTGAAGGAAATGTTCAAACAACAAGAGGTCGTCCGGATGAAACTCCGGCTGCAGCACAGCATCGAGAGGGTGAGTGACGAAACGCTCATGCACAGACTGGTCGGGTTCACGACACTGACCGGACCGATTTTTGTTCCTTCAGGAGAAGCTGATAGTTTCAAATGAGCAGGAGGTCCTACGAGTCCACTACCGGGCAGCGAGAACCCTGGCCAATCAGACGCTGCCGTTCAGCGCCTGCACCGTCCTGCTGGACGCAGAGGTGTACAACATGCCTCAGGACGTTCAGGTGAGGAGCAGCCGGCTGGAGGTGAAACCACCCCCACCCAGCCCCATTTGTTAAATATGTCATCATCTTTGTTTGTTTTGTTTTGTAGAACGATGACGGTAAAACGTCCGTAAGAGATCGATTCAACGCCCGGCAGTTCATGTCCTGGTTACAGGATGTCGACGACAAGTTTGACAAACTAAAGGTAGAAGACCTGTCTGTTATATGTTTGTTTATATGTTTTAAATTAACTAGAGAAACTGCATTTCCTGCGAAAAATGCAGTTTTGTAGAAGAACCTGCTGAAAAACAGCTGAAAGTAACAAAAATACAGAAAAAAGTTGCTGAAATGTAGCTGAAAAGGCAGAAAGAAGCTAAAGAAGCTAAATGAAGGAAGTGGAAAGAGCTGAAATTAGCTTAAAAAATGTGGATTTAGCTGGAAAAAACTAAATTAGGCACAAAACAGTTAAATAGTAGCTGAAATAGTAGAAAAAGCTAAAACTAGCAGAAATAAGTGAATTGGGCTGAAAGTAGCAATAATTACCACAAAAAATTTGGATTTTTTTCTGAAAACAGCTAAAATTAGCTAGAAAATGCCATACAGGTGGCTAAATAGGTAGACCAAGCTTAAAATAGCAGAAGAAAGAAGACGTTTGGTCCAATTAGGCTGAAAGGAGCAGAAATTACATTTTTCTTTTCAATTTATTTAAGTAGCGCCAACTCTGAACAGAAGTCGTCGCAGAGCATTGAACAGGAACATTACATACATAAACATCAGGTAATGTTATTTATCTAATGAGCACAAAAATGTGGTCATATGTGCAAAAAAAAAAAAAAAATATTCCAAATCAGCTAAGTAGCAAAAAATCAGAAACAAGCTTAAATTACCAGAAGAACGTGGAGAGAGCACATTTTTGCTGAATTGGGCTGAAAGAAGGTTGAAATGGTTCAAATACATGTGGCATTAGCTGAAAAGGCTACAATTAGCATAAACAGCTGAAATGGCAGAAAAACTGAAACTATAAGATGAAAGGAACATAACAAGCTGAGATTAGCATTAGGAAGTTAGAAGAAGCACAAAAATGTTTTATTTAGCAGAAAGAATCAGAAAGGATCACAAAACAGCTTAAATTAGCTGAAAAAGTTTCAGTTTTCACTGAAAGTTGAAAAAGTTTCACGTTTTGTTGAAATAGCACAAAAAATTTAGGAATGAGAAAATGTACGAAAGAAAAACGGATCAGAGCAGAGTGAACGCTTCATGAAGGCGTAAACCTGAACATGTTTGTAATTTATTGAATAAACGTTACGCTTCATAAACATTCTCACTGTTAGAAGTACTGTTTTAATCAAACCACCCCCCCGTACGAACATTTACAGACTAAAGACAGACTGAAAGTTTAACATGTTCGGGCGGAGGGGCCCTGAACGCATCATTTTCTAGCTGTGTCTGAGCCAGACCTGAGTGTTAATCCCTTCCACGAGCGTCCAGCTGAAGTGACGTCCTGTCCCTGTCCCTCCTCAGACATGTCTCCTGATGAGGCAGCAGCACGAGGCGGCGGCGCTGAACGCCGTGCAGCGTCTGGAGTGGCAGCTCAAGCTGCAGGAGCTGGACCTGGCAACCTACAAGTCCACCAGCATCTTCGAGATCCCCGAGTTCTACATCCCTCTGGTGGAGGTCAACGACGACTTCGACCTCACGCCGATATGAGCCGAACGCTGGGGGAGGATCAAACGAAGCACTTAGACTGCAGCGCCGGCACGAAGGAGCGCTGAAGACGGTTTTACTCCAGAGCTCCTCCAGGAGGACCAGGAGGAGGACCAGGAGGAGGACCAGGAGGAGGACCAGGGGAGGCCTGAGCAGGAAAATGGCGTCCAAGAAGCGGACGAGTCCGGGCGGGTCGGAGCTGCCGCTCCTCGCGCAGCGTCCCACAGGTTTCGAAGGTTTTCAGAGTGTTCATACGTTGTGTACAGGCCGTGCTCTTAATTTTTTAACTTATTTTATACATTAAAAATGTGCATTTTGTAAATAGTTCTGTAATTATTTTAAACCTGTAAAAAACAAAAATAGATATTTTGATTGTAAACTTGTCGTCTGTTTTAATGGACCAAAGTTGTTGTTTTTATATCGCGTGTCCTCTTCGTTTGTGACGTTCTCGTTGTTGGGTTTTGTTTTTTTCTTTGGCCGACTCCTCCTCCCTCGCCCGGAGCTTCGCGCCGAGCCGAAGGGTTCGGCTTCAGCTGTTTAACGCTCTGCATGTTCGTACTTCCTCCCCTTCAAGGCTGTAATGTGGAACTTAATCGTGACGTTTTCTGACGTGTTTCAGCGCTTTATTTTTTATTTTCCTCCCCGACATCGTGTCTCTTTTCTCCGCCTCACTCCTCGTGTGTTGCTCATTGTGTCTCGCGCACATTAAAGTCTGTTTCTTCCAAGAAAAAGAAAAAAAACTTTTACAGTTTCAATGTGAGATCACAACAAATCCTATTTTTTCAACATAATGCCTTTTGAACGATAGTTCTAAAAAAAATGTCTATTTTAATATTTACTTGTTACATGACATGTACATATTTGTAATATATAATTGAATAAATTTTATTTGTTGTGAAACTACTTTTTTTGTCTGTTTAATTATTTGAGCTTATCTTCCTTTACAGTTTTTTTCTACACCAGTAGGTGTCGCTGTTGGCAGGAAAAATTAAATACAGCATTGATCAAAAAAGGCGTTCAATGCAAGATCAACGACTTTATTTGTTGCAGAAGACGTTTCGCTTCTCATCCGAGAAGCTTTA
>JARVJN010000144.1:12688057-12698209 GCA_031763805.1 Argolebias nigripinnis
ATGTCATGCTGCGATCTACCAGTACTACCTCAGAGATCTACCAGTAGATTGCGATCTACCTAATGAGCACCCCTGAGCAAAAGGTATTGCGACACACCTTTACTATAATTTCGAGCAAACAAATAATTGTTTTTAAGTGTTAGTCTTGCTGAATTCTTGTTAAAGTCCTCCCGTGCATGCTCTCGCGGCCACCATTTGGCAGCCCATGGATTTTTGGCACAACACCGGCCCACATTTCCAGATTCGGCTCACATTTCCGGGTTGTCAGCGGTGACGTGTAACAAATGTGACGCATTAGCGGTGATGCATAATAGATGTGACGTATGGCAAAGTGACATATTTATAGATTTGGACTGATGCAACCTATAGGGCAGTGTGACATGTACGGCGGAAAATACAATAATTGTGGCTCTGCGACAACTGGATTGCAATAACAATTTTCATCTAATGTGCTTCTGAAAACAGTCCAGATCATTTTGTAACACTTTTGTCTCTTACTGAAAACATACATGACAGATTAGATTAAATTGTGTCAGACACAGTGTGAATATCAGTTCAAAAATGAATTAAAATAAAAAAACATGTTTGAAAATTAAAGACTTAGTTTCCAAACATGACAGAGCAGCAGTTAAGCAGCTGACCACACGGATTAGGGTTCTAGAAGAGGCATGGGAGTTTTCCCAACCAGTCTGCATGTGTCACGTAGACTTGGAGAAACATTTGATTGACACCCCAGGTTACCATGTGGGAGGTGCTCTGTGAGGATGAGATTTGGCTTCACTGCTATGATCCATTCAGTTCCTAACAAACAATGCAAGAGTCTGCTTCACATTACTGGCAGTAAGTTGGATCTCTGCGGGGGTCAGTCAGACTCCAACAAGTTGCCTTTTCTTCATAGATTTTATCGACTGAATTTCTCAGAGATGTGAGCAGGAACAGAAAGGAATCTGTTAGATGATCACAGCATTCTGTCCCTGCTATTTGCAAATGATACAGTCCTTTAGCTGTTGTACCATAATTTACAGCTGTCTCTGTATTTGAAACAGCTGGGATGAGTGTGGTCATAATCACAATAATCATCATCACTTTCAAGCCCAATTACATTTAAATTTTATCTGAATAATGGCCAAGCTGATAAAAGAGTTTTTCCATCTATTTGTTCCTGATTTGGGCTGCCTGAATCTTTTCCCAGATGGAAGCTTAAATTTGCCATGGAGAGGGTGATTTGGAGAGTGGATAATATCCCGGATAAGAGTACAAGTTTTTTTTTTACAACATGGTTCACTGTTAGAGGTTGGGTGAGAAGTTCAGTTATCCATGGGAGACTCAGAGTAAAGCTGCTGCTTTTCCACACGAAGAGGAGCCAGTTGAGCTGGTTCAGTCATTTGCAAGACCCAAGATGTGAAAGAGGCACAACCTGGGAATGTCTTGTTGGAATCGTTCCAGATGAGCTGGAATAGGTGGCTGTGGAAAGAGATGTTTGAGTCTTCCTGCTCAAGCTGCTGCCCCCTCGCAACCTGACTCAGAACAAGTGGCAGATGGATGGATGGATGGATAAGCAGCCAAGCTTCCCAAGCCCCTAAAACTCACTGAAGGTCATTCTATTTAGGAATATTATGTTTAACCATTTTCAAAACTTGTAGTGCAACAAAATCATGCCATATAATTTTACCATATTTACCTTTTCTATTTAAAACTTGTATAAAAAACATAGCTTTATGTCAAGCTAATGCTAGCCTTTATGCTAAGCTTACATAGCGTTCCCTTGTGTATTTCAGCATTGTTTATTTTGTTAAAAGTAAAAAAAAAAAAACATTTCTGTATGAAAGTTGTTTTAAGGATTTCATTCATATCATTACTAAAATAATGTTAAAAAGTACGATGAAGTATTAAGGCCATGCTAAGAAAAAAAACATTACGAGAAAAAAGTCATAATACTACTAGAATAAAGTCGTACGAGAATTAAGTCTAAATATTACAAAAATAAATTCTTAGTATTATGAGAATAAAGTCATAATATAACTAAATATACTCGTAAAACGTCCTGGGATGGCTCGCACCTGATGTGGACACCTCCAACACGAGTCACTGTGTTTATGAAGTAGTCTGCAATCACTTTTGGGTCACTGTTTGTGAAATATGCCTCCATGCACATTATGTCACAACTAAATCCATCAATGCAGCCATTAATTGCAATACCATATGGCTTCAGTTTATCATAAGAATATGCCACATTGCGTTGGACCCCTGCTGTTACACTGCCGACGTCAACATTCATCATTTTACTGCAGTCGTGAGACAGCTGTTTCGTGTCAAAGTTCAGATACAACATTATTCTGGTAGTGTATTCTCACTGTACTACAAGTTTATGCTCGTATTATCTCAACTTTATTCTCGTAATATTACCACTTTATTCTCGTAATACCATGACTTCATTCTTGTTAACGTAATTTTTTTTCTTAGCGTGCCCCTAAAGCTCAGTCATAAAAAAAGAGCTACAAACTGAATAAAATAATTTAAAAAATACTAAAGTTGAATCATTTTTCTGGCTAATGGTTGGTTGTTATGCAGTACTTCGTAGTTACGGCCTTAAGAGCATTCTAGGAGGATCTCTGTTTGCCGAGGAGTATTTACGCCCCACACCATTCACCATCCAGCCCAGTAAAAATGACCCACCTGCTGCTGTCAGTCTACTTAAAGCAACTGCCATCCCAAAAGATTTTGAAGGCCATGCCAGCTGGGAGAGGAGGGCTGAAAAAAGACTGTTAGCGTCTCTCTCCAGCTTGAACTTTAAATATCTTCCATGCGATTCACAAGGTTTAAATTTAGACGACACATGAGGCAAACTGTTTCAAGCTGAAGTCAAAGACAGAGGCTTCCCACTTTGCTCAGACCCTAACTTCAGGCTGGACAGAAGTTCCCTGTCCTCTTCAAATAGAAAAAGAAGAACCTACACATTGTAGACATGTCCAACAATCAAGAACACGAGGATCTCAGTGAGGAGGACATTGACGAGGATGAAATCCTGGCAATGCTTTCACCTGAGGAGCTGAAGGAACTCCAGAGTGAGATGGATATTATCATTGCCCCAGATGAGAGCGTACCCGTAGGACAGAGACAGAAAGACCAGACGGAGAAAACTCCTACAGGATCCTTTGACCACAGATCCCTCGTTGATTATCTCTACTGGGAGAAAGAGTCCAAACGCATGCTCGCGGAAGAAAGGATACCTGCCACTCTGTTGCCCAGTCAGGTAAAGTCTCAAAGTCTGCACACATTTCATTTCAACTTATCAAGTTAAATGTCAAGTCATGATGATATGCGCACCAATTCTAACAACTTTACTTTATTATTATTATTTTTTAGAAAATCTTACAAGAGGATGCTGAAAAGAAAGATTTAGATGGCGATTCTGAAGAGGCAAAATATGAAGTGATAGAAGAGGTTATTGATGAAGAGGCAGCTGACGGTACAGATGGGGAAGAAATTGTGGAAGCGCAAATCGAAGAACCAGTCGAAAAAGATGATGTGAAAGTTGTAACCAACAAAGAGACTGATGCACAAACAGAGAAAGCAGTACCTGTAAACCCCCCACCTGAGGATATAGATGAACATGTGGAGCCCCCAAACAACACCGATACAGCAGCAGGAAATAAAACAGACAGTGACTCTAATATTTTAGACTTAAAGGAGACAACAAACGACGTAAAGGAGGAAATTACGAATAAAGACATTTTGCACGTTGACGACACTTCCAAAGAATCAGATGCAAATGAGGCGGACAATGATTTCCCAAAGAGAGAACAAATTAAAGTGAACAAATTAAAAATCCCAAAGTTGGCTCTGAACAATATAAAAATGACATCAAGACCTTCAGGGAATGAGACCAACTTAGAGTCAACACTTGACAAGATCCGTAACAACAACCCATCTGTGACGGAGGTAAACCTCAACAACATAGAGAACATTCCCAAAGAGATGCTCTTGGACTACGTCAACGCCCTGAAGAAGAACAAACACGTGAAAACGTTCAGTATAGCAAATACTGGTGTTGATGAAAACATTGCGTTCCGTCTGGCCAACATGTTGAGGGAGAACCGCAGCATTACAACGTTGAACATCGAGTCCAACTTCATCACTGGAAAAGGCATTGTGGCCATCATTCGCTGTCTGCAGTTCAATGAGACCCTCACAGAGCTTCGTTTCCACAACCAGAGACACATGTTGGGTCATCATGCGGAGATGGAGATCTCTCGGCTGCTCAAGGCCAACAACACCCTGCTGAAGATGGGCTACCACTTTGAACAGGCAGGGCCCAGGATGGTGGTGACCAACATCTTAACCAGGAATCTGGACCGTCAGAGGCAGCTGAGGAAAGAGGAGCAGCGGCAGCAGCAGCTAAAGGAACAGATGGAGCTGATGCAGAGCTATGAGAAAAGTTTCAATCTGCCCCCGGGTTTACTTGAGATGTTGGGGTACGTACCACCACCAGAACTCTTCCAAGAGCAGGGACTCGTCCCATCTTCATCAGAGATGAAATCAGAGATGAACAGTGTTCCTCAAACACAACACAAGAGAGAGAAGCCAGAGCAACAGAAGAATCTCAAACAAAACAGCATTCCCAAACAGCCCAGGGCCGAGTCGTCAAACCCACTGCAGGACATCCAACTGAAGAGGACGCCCAAGAAACGCAATCCATTATTGGAACTCGACCCAAGGGATGACAGGAGACCTGAGAGGTCAAGTTTCCAACTGAGAAAGACACCTAAAGTAAAGGATGCGGGAGTTAGGGAGACGTCTGAAGAAAAAGCAAACCTTACAGATGTGATCAAGACTTTGAAACCTGTTCCTCGCAGACGAGTACCTCCGAAGGTCGATCTCACACCTCGCGATCAGCTCTTAGGCGAGATCAAAAAGAGCAACGTGGCCTATCTCAAATCAGTAAGTGCCCAAGAATCACAGAATCAGTCATAATGGGGTGCCTGCTACTGGTTTTATTACTTAGTGGTTGAGAGAGGATTTCACACAGCTTGATGTAAATATTAAATTAAGTTCTTTTCTTTTGTTATTGCTTGTAGGTGCCACTCCCAAAAGTCCTGGAATCAAGTGAAACAAGTCTCCTCTGACTCAACTTTAACTGTTATTTATTTTTTTACTGATCCAAGGTGTTGGCTGTTCTACATACAGTATTTAATAGGAGTGAACAACACAGGAATTAAAAAAGCTGACTTTTGTTGCACTCCCATGCATTTTACTGTTCGCTTTGGACTTCACAAAGTCATGCTAATACAAATGGGCGAGGTTGGTAGAGCTGACTCCTCTCAGTGAGCAGGTCGCCCCGGTTCTAATCCCGGCCAGGGGCCTTTCTGGGTGGAGTTTGCATGTTCTCTCCGTGCATGTTTGGGTTTACTCCGGATGCTCCGGTTTCCTCCCACAGACTAACAACATGCATGTTAGACTGATTGGTAACTCTAAGTTGTCCCTAGGTGTGAGTGAGAGACTGAATGGTTGTTTGTCTTGTTTGTCTCTATGTGTCCCTGTGATGGACTGGAGGCCTGTCCAGGTTGTACCCCACCTCTCGCACAGTGATGGCTGGATATGGGCACCAGTGACCCACATCAAAGGAAGAAGTGGGTACAGATGTTATTCATAATCTCTTTCTGTGGCCTCTTTCACAAATTGGTTGCATCTTATCAGCAACTATCTTATTATAAAGCCAAAGTTGACCCCTTCAGTTAATTATAAATGTCCAAACAGAGGTGGCTCAGTGTGGCAGCAGTGTGTGTGTCTCAAAAACGCAGCATAACAAAATCATCAAATTCCCAGTATTGCTGGTATTGATAACAAGGTTGAATCAGGTCCTCTGGACAGATTATTTGTTGAAATGTTTTGTATTTTATCCAAAAGACCTCTGGGTGTTGCAGACTGTGCTTATTGCAGTTCACACATACTTTCCAGTTTGGTTCTGTGACTACCTCAATTGAAGGCATAGATGTGTACCAGCCACAGACCAGCTTTGACTCCACAACAATGCTTCTTCTCCTCCACACAGCCAAAAGCATTACGACGGTGTACAAAGAGGTGATGTAAAACATGGACTAATGCTAATCAAGTTTGAGTTCTTTTG
Organism: Argolebias nigripinnis; assembly: GCA_031763805.1. Lineage (NCBI taxonomy): Eukaryota > Metazoa > Chordata > Actinopteri > Cyprinodontiformes > Rivulidae > Argolebias > Argolebias nigripinnis. The sequence continues at coordinate 12,694,185 of JARVJN010000144.1, forward strand.
TCGTTTGTATTCTTGTCATCATTGTTCGGTTGTGTTTTCACCTCACCTGTCTTGCGTTGTAAATTGCCACATTTCGTTCAGTCCCTTTGATTTATCTGCTCCCTAGATTCCCTGCCGTGGCAGTGCTATTTGCTTTATTAATAAAAGTTAATTATTTAATTTAGCCTCCTGAGCCTGCAGTTGCGTTTCTCTCACCACTGCAGAGTATCATGTTGTGACACAGCCACAGAGATGTTTTTAACCTGTTACTGCCTTAATCACTCACTTTCCATAGTAAAAAAAAAAAAAAAACAAATCATCTAATCATTTTCACTCCCATGACAATGTTTTGATTTAAAAGTCTGCATTAAATTGGGGTTGGGGGAGCTTAAAAGTGCAGCTCCTTCCTCTGGAAGATCATGTGTTAATCCCTTGATTCTCTTGGGGGTGGGATGGAAGGTGAGGGACCCAGAAAATGAAGAATACTCTTCATGGTTAAAGGGCAGCACATCTGGCTGCTGCTGTTGTGTCTGAGTGTTGAATCCCTGTTTTGACCCTCAGTTGAGGCTATTCTTTTTAGTCATTTATATTTAGCACACATTGTTCACTGAGCGGATTGGCTTCTTTTGGTGAAGAAAAAAGGTCACTCTTTCCCGTGAATAGTGAACTGTGATGTAATAGCATGTGTGTGTATGTGTGTGCACATGTCTGTGTGCGTTTTTTTCATTGATAAACAAAGTATCTCCTAAACCAGTGTATTTCCATGAACCTCTTAAACGGAGCTAGTCAACTAAATTGCTCAGTTACTGAAAGCCAAGAGCACAGGGGCCAGAAATCCAGCAATTATCATTAACTAAGCTCATTTTAGGGTATAAAATCTAGTTCTATTTAAAAATGAAACCAATGTGGCCTGCAGGTCTTATCTTGGACCTTCGGCCCACCTCTAGCTCAGGAGGCTTCCGGCTTGGACTCCCTCTTCAGAAGTCGTAACTCACATTATCTCAATAAGTCAAGGAAACTTGAATTCAGTTTACCATTTGTATTAATTCAAGGCAGGAAATGGTTACAGTTACAGCGCTGGCCTCCGATACAATTCGACGCAAGATCAAGGACTGGAAGGGCTGCATGACACGTTGCCTTACAAATATATTGGGCTTAGGCTCCGCCTTTTTCCGGGAACACAGCCTATCAGAGTGTATCAGTGGGGTGACTATGTGTGACCTCATCGGTTTTGTGTTTCTGATGATAGAAAATGGGTGAAAGTGCACTCTGTCTACATGGTGAAAGCCAGCAAAATAAAAATTACTCCTTATTGGGTGTTGACCCTGAGAAGCTCACTCAGAGCAGATGGGCCCATCTCATCTGTACAGAACCAGGGCAGAAACTAGTCTGACTCTGTGCAGGCCAGACCGGGGTCCTCAGAATGATAATAGGATAACTCTTAACAGTGGGCCAAACTGAGCTCACCAGTGGGCCTGATTTGGCCCCCAGGCCACCAATTGAATAGCCCTGCTCTTAAAAAGTAATCCTGGGATGAACATCTACAACTAAGTTTTGGACAACCTCATTCAAGATGGTTGCCACAGCTAATTTACATTAGCAAACACAAAAAAGCTAAACTCTTTATTTATTTTTTGTTTATTTATTTATTTATTTACAAATGAACAAAACATGTTAATTTTTGATGCAATTTAAGGGCTTGTTTCTGCAGATATTTTTTCTTTAGCTTTAACATGTTGTTTCCTTTGTCACCTGCTTTTTGGGATTCAAATTAAAACCCACCATTCTGGGAGGTCAGACAGCAGCTACTCATTTTAGGTTTCATCATATTAAATCAAACACCGAAAATGGACCTCCCAGTTCTCAGATATTCTTAGAAGAGTGTAGAAAAACTGAAAAGGGAAACATGATGGAACAAATGTACTGAAACTTTGCATATATTGAGAGAAATTGAGGTTTCAAACAACTTGGGTCATGTCAAAAATGGCTAAAAGAGGGGATGTGGGGCGGGGTGTACTGCAGTATCCTTTACCAAGACTCTGGAGTGTGTTTTACTCTGTCAGAGCAGGTCTTTAATAAACACTGAGCAGATCTTTCAGTATCTTTTTTTCTATCCTCACCACCTCCTCTCATCTGCATTTCCATCTAATCTTGAAAATCTATCCGTCCTCCGCGCTCTCCTTCGTTTTCCATTAGGTCCGTTGTTAAGCATTTCAAGATTGCATCGAGAGATTTCTACCCCGTATCAAAGCTGTGTCGAAAAGACTTGGCAGCCGCTGCACCCTGCGTTCTTTTCCCCCCTTTAAGTGTACACACGCACACATTCACACGGCACTTAAAGCCACAAATGTCCGCGCTCGCCACCGCTCCTGGGTGTTTGACGCAGCTTTCCTTTCGTCTAGGCTAATGTTTTTCCTTCGTTTCTTTCCCTTTTTGTTTCATCTACTTCCTGACTTCAAAGTGCAGCACCGCCATGCATATTTAAGGTGTTAACACAAGTATACCTACAACACACGCACACATCAACACAGTTCTGACTTTACTTTGCCGTTTCTGCAGCAAGCAATCATGTTAGATTGGGGTTTACTTGTGTCTCTCTCCTGCTCGTTTCGTTCTGTGTACAGTGGAGCTTTTCTGGCACGGCAACACAAATCCATTAAAACGGACAGGTCTCTGCTTTAGCGCTGCACCATGTTTGGGGCAGTGAGCTGTGCTAAAACACAGGGAACGTACAGAGATGTAGGCAGTAAGAGTGACATGAATTAAATATCCCTTTGATGAGCCTCTCTCTTGTTCCACCAGTCTCTCCATTATGATGGAAAGCTCTGTGGAGCATAGAGTCAACCTTAATTGTTCTGAAGTAGCGAACTAGACAGCCACTAGCACTGATGGAATGATGAACGGGATAGGTGGAAAAAATAAAAGGCAGGAATTGGAAGAAAGTCCCCATGTGACAAGGAGAGAACAAGCTGTGAGTACTGTGGGGGACTCTCAGGAAAATGGTATTATTCATGTTTTATTGGCACACTCTGTTTGTCTTTCTCCCTCAGACCCTTTTAGATGTTTTTCCAGTGTAATGGACCTCCAGCACTTTGCTCTAAAAACAAGGAAGCTGCGTTGCATCCGTCAACGTAAAAGTCAACTGAAAAGGTCTTGTCGACGCTGAAAAAAAAAACAAGTGCCTCCGTGTCTGACATCTTCTGGAAACTGTAAAGGCGTCATATTTGCAACATAACAAACTTCTGACCCTTTAGAAGCGACAGGAGCTGAATATTAGTACCGGTACTCTCAACTTTTGCTTGAATCTTTGCTTTAGCCAGGAAGATGCATGTTTTATTTTCCAGAAGACAAAAACTTGCCAAAGAAATGGAAGAGTCACACATTGAATGATGGTCACAGTATTGAATCCGCATTGATCACACAGCCAAAGACAAAGCAGTCTCCTCCTTAGATAAATCATATTATTAACTTACTTTTAATGCATATGAATGTTTTTGGTTCAGTGCCGTGAGATGACTTCTGATATGACTTGACTCTATATAAATTAATTTAATTTAATTGAACTGACTGGCAATTTGAAAGTACACAATCATTGAAAGGCTCAGTTTTGTTGGTAAAACAGCATTACATCATGTTTTGAGGCTGATTCAAAATGTTTTCTTCAGAAGCTGAGAACAGCCACACCTGCTGTTATTAAATGTGATTTTTGTGAAATCACAAGTTAATTGTTTTGTTATTTTACAAAATACGAGTTAGTTTTATCTCATTTAGAGAAAACAAGCTTGGTTTTCTTGAAATACGGAGGTAACTATGAAGCAAAATGAGTGGTTCTTTTATGACACCCAGTTTAATGTCACTCACTGATATTTGGAAATGATCTGTAATGTTTATGATCAATACGCTGTGCTTTAATGCAGTGTTTTTCAACCTTTTTTGAGCCAAGGCACAGTGTTTTCATTGAAAAATCATGAGGCACACCACCAACCAAAATTGTAAACAAAGATACTCTGTATCCACCTATATTAAATATATAGTCATTCTTATCA
>JARVJN010000144.1:12744707-12757786 GCA_031763805.1 Argolebias nigripinnis
CACACATCCTACTGTATGTAAATTGACAATTCACACCTCACACATTGATAGCAGGGACCTGTCAAAGTCTTGTTAGTGTAATTCACAAACGAAGCTCTTCTGTTCTCATCAGGTGAGAAACGTCTGGGAATCAGCTGCAGGGCCGCACCATAAGTTTTAGAAAGCCAAAGCCAAAGCTCTCTGTACAGAAATGTCAACAGGCTGTGTGTTTGTGTGCATGTGGTGGGAGTGTGGCACGGTAGAGAAGGCCCGTTATGATGGGCACACCTCGCCACTGGTCATGATAGTTTGTACACTACAATAAGATTTAATTTAGTTTGTCGCAGTCCAACAATGATTGAATAGGTCATGGTGAGGGATCTTCATTCAGGGTATAGCAAGGGGTCTGCAAACTTTGAGATCAAAAGTGACATTTCTGCCCCTTAGCATGCCAAATAAAATGTCTATTGAGCCGCAAAACCTGGTAAAGCTGTGATTATCAACTGGTGGCCCATGGCCCACTTCAAGCTTGTTGCTCCGGCCAGTAGGTGCGATATTATCAAACCAAAATATCAAATTATCATTAATATTTATTGATAATTTTATATTTTAGGGTAAAAGAAAAGACTGAATTTATGTAAAGAAGAAAAAATTATATATATATTTTTATCAGTTTTTATGAAGTAATAAATTAAAAAGTTAAAAATCAGGTCAGTATGTTGGGTACTTGTACTTGAGTTTTAAAATTAAAATAAATACGTCAATTTACTTAGTTTTTTCTTTAATTTTTATTATTATCAAGTTGACTCACAATATTTCTTCTCAGCAACTTGCCTTAATGGTAACTCCCAAAACCTTTGGTGGATTTGAGAGAAAGATCACACCGTAAGACTAGAAGTGAGCTAAAAGAAATGGCTAACAAACTGTGAGCATGATGTAAAGGTTTACTCCTTAGTACTATCATTCACCCAAAAACTGCTAAAACTGGCCATTTCTGGTTGTTGGTACAACAACCAACAAACGGTAACTCTTTACAATAAGTTACACAAAATTAGCTTATCTACAAGGGAATGCCTCAGGAACGAAACAGGAGCTAATGGGTAGTTAACCAGTACTTACTGGGGAACACACAACCAAGCCTTAATAGGGGACTACTGGTTTGTTACCACAGAAACAGAGGAGAACTTCTCCATGTGGGTTCTGAATAAACCCTGCACCAATGAGGTCACAGCTCGTCATTGTCAAACACCTGTTTCTCAGTGATGACTGATTTTATTGGATTTTCCCTTTTGTAAACATATTGATGAATTACACGATCAGTTTCATAATGTTGTACTGTGTCACCTTAACTATGTCTGACTATCACTCACTGATACCAAATCATTGCCTGGATATTATTTTGTTCACTGATGTAGTCAAGCATTATACCAAGTACGGTACTTACTGAGGAACCAATCATTTCTTAATCACTGCCTGACCATTACCTACTGGTTTGTTCCTGTGGTAACTGACCAGTAGTCCTCTAATAAGGCTTAGTTGTGTGTTCCCCAGTAAGTACATGTTAACAACTACCCATTAGATTCTAATTCGTTCCTCTTTGGTTTCCTTGGTAACTACTCATTAGTTCTTGATTAGTGCCTTTTCATTTACAAGGTAACTAACTAGACTCCTGACAAGGCTTGGCTGTGTGCTCCCCAGCAAATACTGGTTAACTACCCATTAGCTCCTGATTTTTCCCCGATTCGTTTCTGAGGCGTTCCCTAGTAATTACTCAAATTTTGTGTACCTTATTGTAAAGTGTTACTGGCTCCAGAGCTGCAGGTTGCAGACCCCAGGTATAGCGGGTCTCAGATGGATGAGCCAACACTTTTAAAATCAAATTTGCATTTATCTTTGCTGTTGTTTTTGTGTTTATGCACAATTCTAAAGACCTTCATTGCAGGGCCAGACCAGGACAGAAATGAAAATGCACAGCAAACCCTCTGGAGTATGACGTGGTCACACAAAAAATACTGCTGGGCCATGCCTTCATATGTTCAATTTACTGCAGCTTAATTTCTTTAACTATTTTTAAAGCATCTTGTATGGGTAATTGTGATTTCTTGTCAGCTTTGATTAAATTTGAGCGTAAGTGTGAGGCGTGAGAGGTAGGGGCAGAAAATAGCCCGGAGCGCGACGTCGCGGTCAGGGAGAGGGATTGGACACGAGTCGGTTGCTGCTCGTTTCACGTCCTTCGCCTCAGCTGATGACACATTTTATTATTGTCTGCTGCGACACGCAGAAAGAAAGAAAATTCTTCAAGCGGTTTTGCCGTCTCAAGTCTTCATTTTCAAACCCAAACAACTCGGCCAAATCCAACTTTATTAATAAAACGAGCGCACGGCTCTCATACTTAGCCTGGAGGTGCTTCCGTGTCATGATTAGTCAGATTTCCACAAAGCTGAACCATTTTACCAAACCTATTTTTGCCTACCTGTACTTATTGTGTACCGTTCGCTGTGCTGTTCACAATAGCCCAACAAAAGGCACGGGGAGCTCATCTTTAATTCAAGGCAAGCTTTCTCACACAGAGATAAATCCTCTCCCCACTTATACAGGTGGAAAAAAGCCTTCAAGTATTCATCTCTCTCCATTCAGCAATTATTTTGCCTACCTGTATCCTCTGCAATTTTTATAGGAGGATTCAATTTTGTGTTTCCGTAGGCTTTTAGTTGATGTGTTCACCCAGAGTGACACCGGGCGCTTGAGCTCATTTCTCCTCCACAGCCTCAGTGTTTTCAGCTTGCGACACATGGCCGACGCACGCTTGTCACGTTCATCTCCAAACAATCACATCAGGTTCACATGTTGCAAGCTATTCAAATGACCACACCTGGAAACTAAACATTTCAATGTTGTTTTGGGGGTGGCTGTAATGTGATTTAATTAAAAAAAGCCATTTTTAGCCCACTGATTTCATTTACGTTCTCGTGTGTCAGCGTGAATGTATGGTTAAAGAAAAAGAAGAAGAAAAATCCAGCTCAGAAAACATAAAATGCGATCTGAGGGCCTCTGCGCTGGTTTGACATAACCTGATCTAAGTCGGCGCAACAGACATCGTACCGGTGTCATTGTAAATCTGTCTAAGTTTGCTTTCTCTGATCAAGTTGTTATTCCTTCGCGAGGACCTAACGGCATGAAAGGCCTGGTATTCTCTGCATGAATCATTTAGATGAAAGCCTGAGGAGGAGGAGGAGGAGGAAGGGGGGAAAGAGCACAAGCCACCTGATGTCAACTTTAATTAGAATCCAGTTTGGTCTGCGTTACCTTGACTTTGAAATCCAAGAGTCCTGCAGGGGGAAAGTGGAGACAGTTCTCGGTTACAGGATGTGATTAGACTATATAATTTTGGTCGCCACTTGATGCCAAAAGAAAACAACCGTGAAAAGAAGTTGACAGCCTTTACTCAGTTAAATGCTTTTCTCTTTGAATGTAAATGTTTAGCACATGCAAAGCGGTCCTACAGCAGAGTGAGATTTTAGCTATAAGCAAAAAAGGCCTTTTCGATATTGAGATTTGCTCAGGCAGTGTGGGGAACTGACTGCTGATACGTTACCTTTTCACCTTACCAACGTATCCTGCAGCTCCAAGCTGGTATTCGTGAAAACAGAAAAAAGTGCAGAGGGTGGTGCGTAACCGGACCACTCGGGTGCGCTGAAGAAAAACGCGCGTTTTGAACAAACCCAATGGGAGCCTGAAATCCGTGGATGTCCCCAGTGTGTCATGAAAGGAAGTCAGGGCACATCACCATCACTTATGTCTTAAATCTCACTGTTGTGCAGCGTGATGCGAGACATCAGAGCCCCAGAGCTGCAACCCCCACAGAGCTGAAGACTGACGAGGAAAAAAGGGGGGACGCTTCCATCTTCCACTCATTTATTCCCATTAAGCAATCCCACGTTAGGGGAAAGACATGCTTCTGTTAAAAAAATGTGTTAGCCTGGAGGAAATAAAACAAGACCTAAAATCTGTGTTCACTAATTCATACAGAATTGTATAGCACATGCAGCCACCTCGTTCAAGGGTTAGGATTCCAGCTCAGCAGATGATGGACAGTGTACTGCAATTTGGCAGCTGCCCCAGTATAATTTTGAGTGCAGATGCAGCCACCAGACAACATGTCGTGCAAAAAAGGAGGGAAAAAGCTGCAGGGAAATGAATAGTGGATAAATGCCATTTTGAACGTGATGATGTTGATTGTTAAAACACCCACACCTGGATCTTTACAGTAAAATATCCTCACTAAAGAGAAACGTCTTTGCTCATTAAAAGTCTTAACTGCATCCAATTCACACCTAGTCTGGTAAGGTGGCATCGGTGAGACTTTGTTAATGATTCAACCGTGTATCTCACTGAGAGCTTTTTGTTCTAGCTGAAATTTATTCTGCGTTTGTGTTCTTGATTTGTTTGAAAAAGTCCAATCATTACATTGTACCTGTTATACAGCAGCAGGTTGGACTTTCAAGGATATTATTTCAACCCTGCAATTGTATGTAACCTGCCTGTGGCAAAACAAGGAAAGGAAAACATAAATGCAATTTTTTGCTTCAGACAGCACTGGTCACCGCTGTGGCCTGTGCAGCAGTGTGAACACTGATCCATTTTCTTTGAGTCCCTGGGCAATCTCCTTTATTTTTGTTTAATACTTTTAGATAAATATATTTAAAATAACCAAAGCACATTTTAAATTTCACCTTGCATTAGCTAATAGCAAATGATATTACTTATTGAAGTATCTCATTGGGCTGGAGACTAGCTGGTGACTTCAAATTGTGAAGCTATTGCAAAAAAAAAATACAAATAAATAAAATAGACACAACAACATTTAGATGGTCTGCAACACTAGCAATGACTCTGAGATAAAAAAAATCTTATAAAGTTAATAATTATGCTCAATAGTCAAGAGACAGGACTGCTCACCTCTGATATTTATGCAAGGAAGTTGAGAATCCCCTCAAACCTTTTGATACATACAGTATTATTATTGATAGTATCTCACAGCCCAATGAGATACCACAAAAATACACTGAAATACTAGAATCTCACTACCTTTAGTAGTATCTATCAAAAGTAGAATATCACTGGGCTACTTGAGATATTTAAGATAGGAGTCATACTTCCTTTACTAAAGGTTGTGTCATGGCTGTTGGCAACTAGTCTTTGTGAAAAAGTCTTAAAAAAAGTCTCAAAACATTGGTGGGGGTTCACAAATTCCTGGCTTGTGTTCATACAATCATTGCAAGTATCTTGAACTGGTCTACATTTTGTTGTGAACGTCTCCAACTTATCTTAAGAGCGCTAGAGCTGTACATCGAGTCCTGCATGGGGGCTCTCATCTGACAGGAAACATCTGAAGCTAATGTTCATGTCTGAAAACCAAACAAGTGACAAAACATAATGATGTCGTCAAAATCTTCATTTTAAAACTGTACTCCAGCAGAATAAATATTTAAGGTAGCTACAAAAGTGGCTACAATGGTGGAAACAACTTGCACATCTAGGGCTTAATTTGTAAACTGGTCGGTGCTGGAACACAACTACTTTGTAGCAGGTGTGCTAGTGGGAGGGGGGTCTCTCCCCCATAATTTTATGTAGATGCAATTTCTTGCAATTTAATAAGCATCTAGTTTACCAACATTTGTAAAATCTCCTCTTCTGTCAAGATCCAACCCCCCCCACTTACTTGACGGTTCCATGCCTGACACCGTCCCTGCTCATAGTTGTCCTACCGCACACATGAAACCTCAAGGCACCTCCTCTGTCTGTTCATGTAGCTGCGTGTGGGTTCCTGCCCACACACGACTGTCTGGTTAGCTTGGCACTCACCCCCACTCCTCTTTTAGAGGCAGATATTTTTTTTATGGTAGAGGTAGAAATGCTTACTTGAAGAGACAGCTCGTAAGTGACTGTTGTGTTTAAAATTAGTGTTTAACAACAATAATAATAATGTGTATGTGTTGTCATCATTATATGTTCCCATTTAATATCGAAATTAGCTTTCTGCATTTAACCCAGCACCTTTAGGCAGCACGATGGCTCATTGGTTAGCACTGTTGCCTCACAGGAAGACAGTCCTGGGTCAAATCCCTGGTTGGACATGGAGTCTTTCTATGTGGAGTTTGCATGTTCTTCTCGTGCTTGCATGGGTTTTCTCTGGGTACTCTGGTTTCCTCTCACAGACTGAAAACTTGCGTGTTAGACTGCATTCAGACCCAGGCCTCCCTTGCAAAAGTGATCTTTGATCTCAATGGGATTCACCTGGTTAAATAAAGGTCAAATAAAACAAAACAAAAAACAAACAAACAAATATAATAAAAAGTATTCACCCTTAGGTGGAGCAGTGGGCAGCTATTGAAAGCGCCCAGGGAGCAACTGGAGATAGGGTGTTTATGCAATTATTTTTAGTTTACATGTCTAATATAAGTTTTATTCGTTCAGGGCAGTCATATTTGTTCGTAACTTTATTATTAGTAGCCTGAGAGTTGCCGGATCCAAGCAAACAGTTACCAGAACACACCATGTCAAAATGAGAGTTCCCAGACCCTGTTCCAGCAGGATCTGGCTCAAATTAAGCCCTGTGCACATCACAAAATACAGTAAGGCATGGACACAAAAAACTACTGTCTTTTTTTAAATGACTATGCAAAACACAGGTGTCATGCTGGTTTTTCTCTTGTTCACAAACACTACTGAAAACTTGTCTGTTTTCTCACAGTTCTGAGTCACAAACTAGTCTCCAACACATGCAACTCAGTGAGCTACTAACTTAATGTAAAAAGTGACAATGTCAAGACAGCAAATAAGGCCTTGAGTAACTTAAGGACGAACAAAATAACATTGTGTTTTATCTCATTTAAAAGGACAAAGTGTTCATTCTTCCGTTGCTACCAGATTTAATGTTAGACATGCCTTTTAATGCTTCTGCAACAAAGAAAACTGTCATTCCACACGAGTTGTTAGAGAGCCTCATGCAGCTTTTGGTTTCTGGCCCTAAAATTGTTGCTGCTGGCACATCAAGGTTAGAGTTGGATAAGAGCAAATTATTTTTAGTTTCAGAAGCAGATAAAAACGATCAGAGTTTTGTCTTAGAAACAAAAGATCTGGTGCGTTTGAACAGGCAGACAAGCAAGAGCTTTAAAAGATGCAGAGTCTGAATGAGCCGTAGAACATTAAAAGCTTGGAAAGACACCCCCCCCCCCCCACACACACACACACACACAGATGGATGATACTCTGCACAGAAGCTCCTTTGGGAGTAATTCCCAAAGGTCTGCGGCTGTGAAAGCAATGGTCAGTATCCCACTGTGTGCTGCACTTACAGGAATCCTGTAACACATTCATCTGTGTGTGTGTGTGTGTGTGTGTAATAAGTCTAAAAGTCTCCTGTATTAGAAAAGTGAATCCAACTGTATATCTAAAAGCAATAATTTGGCACAATGCTTCATCACTGTCTGCACAGTCACATGAGAAGATGTGTTAATTATGGCTGTGGCTGCTAAACATGAAGCATGTGCAAAAGTTTGGTTAACTTAGCTTAGCATAAAGCTAAAAGAAGAAGCCAGAAGCTTTGTGTAAATGACAAAAGAAGAAAACAACATGAAAATATCTCTTCAAAAAGTAAAAGAAAACAAGGGGAATGGTATGATCAAGACTGCAGAACAGCTTAACTGAAGCAGAGATGAAGTTCTGGTTTGACATCACAGTAATATCTGGTGTTAAAAGTTAGTAAATCTTCTATACCAGCGTGTTTTTTTGTTTCCCTCCACTTTGCTGCAGCTCACATTGTAGTGCAGGTCGTGCACTAATCGGACTGAGTCAAATATGTCAGCGTGTTCTTGGGAAAAGTACAGAACAAATGCCTCTGATATGTCAACCCGAACTCACACCAGAAACTGTAAGAAGTACATTAGTCTACAGCATAATACCTGGCAGTTTCATAAAGACTCAAAATCTGAAAGAAAAGAAAGAAAGGAAGAAAGAAAGAAAGAAAGAAAGAAAGAAAGAAGGATACAGTTTCTCTTTTTTATATAATCAGACCATTTATGTATCAAATGATGTCATCATTTTGCTACATGATGACAGTAATTGTCAAAATTTTAATATGATTTATCATCCACAATCTTTAATATCATTATTATTATTATTTTTGACTGCTACCAAAAAGTACAGTGTCGGTGATAATGACAATGTTGGTTCAACACAGAGACAGCTTTGACCAAAAAGGTGATGGGAGGTGTCAGTTAGAACCCCAGTGTATACAACTTTACTTTACTATACCAACTTTATAACATGTTACCCTCAATCAGTTCCACACATTTTTATAGTCAGTTTTGCTGGCAGCATGGTGGTTCAGTTATTACAGCTGTTGCCTCATAGCAAGAAGGTCACAGGTTTGCCTCCCAGTCTTTCTGTTTTGTACATGTGCTTAGTTGGGTTTTCTCCAGGTACTATGGTTTCTTCCCACTGACAAAAAACATGAATGTTAGACAAACGGATATTTGAATTATCCCTAAATGTGAGTGTGGACGATTGTCTCATTTGTTTGATATGATGGACTTACAACTTGTCCAGGTTGTCCTCTGTCTCTAGAAAACACTCAGGCTAGGCAGACTGATAAAGAGATTGGATGGCTTTCGCCCCCCTTCATAACTGATTTGTCATAATTTATGCATGATTAGGTTTAGAATTTTTTTTAAATCACAAAATATTATAATTGATACAATTTCAAAATTATTCATAATTCAAATATTTCAAAAATTATATTTTTGTGCAGGGCTAAATATAGTCAAGCTATTTTTATTTATTTATTTTATTTTTTTATTTATTTATTTTTGCATTATTATGCTTGGGGGGGAAAATAAAATAAAACTCACCCAAAGTCTGATGAGACTTGAATGATAACGTTTAACATATTCAGAGAGTTTATTAAAAGTTATCTAAACATTGTACAAAAATTAAGGAAATTTTGGTTTGGTTGATAATTATTTGTTAAAGCAATGCTTTCTGGCAATAAATCGTGCATTATTGGAAAGCCTTTTTATTTTACCTTAAAGGGTGCCACATGTGTTCGGAAAATGCATTTGTTAGTTGAGCAGCACAGTGGCGTATGTGGGTCATGGCTATGAAAATCTTCTCTGCCAATGCCAAACAGGTTATTCTGCAAATGACTTCTGTTTTGAGCCGCTGGTACCCCGACTGCTGGCACTCAAGTGTCTGCTTAGCGCCTGACTGTCAGCACATGAGTAACCAGTGGCAATTCCACATTTCTACAGTCTGAAACATAACTATCCATTAAAATGGCTATGCTTTTCCCAGTAGAGCAGGTTTAGTAGAGACTACCTCCTGAATTTGCGAGTCCTGACCTCAACCCCACTGAACTATGAGCTCAGATTGGATGTGTTTTTCAAGAGTCACCAACTCAGCTACCCTGGCTGAGTTGGTGACCATTGCAAGTTGAAGAATGGCATGCCATCACACAGCAGTGTGTGACCAAGCTGGTGAGCAACATAAGAAGGAGGTGCCAGACTATTGTGGCTGTGTATGGTTCTTCCACTTGGCCCTTTTTATTAAATAAATAATGTGTTAAAATGCCACTATGTCTTGTTTCTTCAGATGTTGATCTTCCAATCCAATGCACAACATATAAAATCTGGATAACTGACTTAACCCTTTTCAAAGACGAACTGGCAAGTTTATCATGGAACCAACCCCACAAATGCATTTTCCTAAAAAATGTGGCAACATTTCAGGGGAAATTAACAGGCTTTTCAACGGTATAAGGTTTATTGCTTCAAATCTTTGTTTCAACAAAGAAATAATCACCCAGACACAAATGTCCTTATTTTGTGTAAAGTTTATTATACCTGCCACTGAGCACAGTTTACCCAAAAATACTTTGTACACAGATACAGTAGCTTTTTTTGCAGTTTGTTTTTAAAACCTAAAAAAAAAGATTAATTTTGTCCCATTCTAAGTGTAAGGATCATCTGGGTTAAAACGTTTGTTCTGTGGCTGTAGGTTCATGTTTCACTGACTGACAAATTCCCAGGAACAATGACTTTAATGGAATCCAGCACACACCAATGAACATCTTCATATGTACAGCATCATCCTGTGAATGACTGAACATAAATAAGGCATTTCAAGTATTGAACAGAACGTACTGATTTCACTTTTCTGGTGAATTCATTAGTTCTAGGGTAGCTTAGATGTTACCAAGTTAGATTCACAAAGCGGGAATCAAAGGCAGACAAGTACCCTACGGACAAAATGTAAAATGTGTCAACACACACAAGCTGTGTTTTTTTTCTTTTCTCGTCTTTTTTCTTTATAAAACGTCTTGTTCTCAAAGCATCCGTTTCAACTTCAGACCAAATATTTTACCTCATCAACCTTTGGCCTTGTTGAGTTTTCAATGAGAGGGTTTACCAACAGCACAAATAGTTTTCATGTACACTGGAAAAGACAAACAGTTTTTGCAGAATTTTTACATCTGACAATAATAAAAAGAGACAAACAAACAAAAAAATAAAATCCTGAGGGCTGTCAACTTCTGCACTTCTTTGTCCTTTGATCACTCCTCCTATGTTTGGTATTTTGCAGCACATCTGTCTCACTAGTCAGTCACTCTCCAAACATTGATCCAAACGCAGAAACAGCCGAGCTCCATCTCAAAGTTGGAGAAAACAACGGATGAAAATAGATTTATTACAAGGTTATGATGAAGTTCCTCACAGGCTGCTTGGAGCCTCTGTAATTTTGGGAGCCTCAAGGAAGATGTGCTGTATGTATTCTACATCTTTTTACACTTAGAGCTGGAAGTGTTCACATTTCTTGAAGCAACAATAGGCTCATTGTCTCTTGTGATAATTGGTCCAATGACAGCGCTAAAACAAGAAGCAGAAGTGTGAATATAACAGGATTTAGTCTAAATCATCTGGTGTATACTTTATAAAACAGAGTAGTTGGAAAAATATATATATTTGGGTTTGAACATACGACTTGAAAGAGCTGACCTTGAAAGCCGAGGTATTCCCTTGCATCCTCTTCACCAAATGTTAATACGTCGATGTTGTATATGGCTGAGTGTTCTGACAGAAAAGAAGGGGGGAAAAATCAAGAAAATTAAGTTAACAAGTCAATCTGCAGTAAAATTCAGTTTTAATAATCATGTCTTATTTCATATAGTATGCTATCATAATATAATGTGCATAATTTCACACACTGATGTATGTTTGTCTGTATTCTGGCTCCAACATTTGAGCTGTGAAAGTTTCTCAACCGTGAAATTTACATTTTAGGATGAGCATGGATTTAAAGAGTTTCTGGTTAAATGTAATAGAGAATTAAAGAAAAAGAAGGGCTTAAGTGAGAAATGCCTCAAATCAGAGTGAACAACAATGATTAGAAACATTGATTGCCACCATGTTTGTTTGTTTTGTTTCTTTTACTTAAAAATGATAATTGGTGAAAGCCTTAATCAGGTTGCAGTGCCAACATTCCTTCAACACAACCATTAGGGAATCAGAGCCACAAGTTTTGAAAAAGGCAGATCAAGGAAACAACTCCAAGTCAGCAAGGTGGAGGGAGGCTACTGGTTTAGACACCTACTTTTTTTCATTCATTCAACCTTTATTTATACAGGTTAGTCTCACTGAGCCACGAGGACCCATTTACATGAGAGATATGTTTTAGACAGACAACATATTAAGTACAGACAACAAAAAACAACAGTAAAAATGCAGTTAAAATAAAAGTAGTGTTATAAAACAACTAATCAAGGTGCTGTAAAACAAGGTAAAATACTAAAAACAAGAACATATGTGCTGTGATGTTTCTATGAACCTTATCAAATGTTTAAAATCCCCTAATTAAATTAAGGTGGACAGCTTCAGTTCCTGTTGCAAGGTGTTCCAGGTTACAGGAGATAAGTAAAAAAAAAGGCCTTTTTGCCAAGGCCAGTCCGCACTGAGGGAATGCTGCATGTAATGATGGCCTGAGAGCGCATGTTGTAACTGCACTAACAACGTGACATGTGGGACAAGATATAAGAGAACATCAACCCACAGACTTTTAAAACTTTTTGGATTAAGACTAGGCTTAAATATTTCCTTTATGATAAACCCTGTATGGTAGTTAGGGGTTTATTGGGTTTCCTGAGCTGTCCTTTAGTTATGCCGCTATAGGTTTAGACTGCTGGAGGACAAACTGAAAACATTCCTCATTCTGCTGCTGTCTTTACTTGCTCATACTCTACCTGTTTGTTTTTGCAACCAATTATATCCTTAACATGTGTTTTTGTATTTTTTCCCTAGTAGAAAGTACACCTGGACCTGTCATTCTATGTTGTCTGTTTCTCCTTCCTGTTCCTCTCAAGCTCGACCAGTCAAAGCAGCTGGCTGCTCATCCTGAGCCTGGTTCTGCTGGAGGTTTCTTCCTGTTAAAATAGAGTTTTTCCTTTCCACTGTTGCCTTTGTGCTTTTTCAGGATGGGAGACTGTGACGAAGTGAAGATTCATCACAATCTGCAGCTTCCTTCGATATACTCCTTTTACTAATTGTCTTTTTTAATGTATGTGAATGTTTCTGTTCAGTGCTCTGAGATGACTTTTGTTGTGACAACGCTAAATAAATAAACTGAATTGAGTTGAAGATAAAGAAGAAGAAAAAAAAAATCCCAAATATTTTTGGTAAGAATAAGGAAATAAGTCAGCTTTATTAGTGAAGCCCAACAATGTTCAGTCAGGTCATCTGGATGGTTTCTTTTTAAGCTGAGACGTTTCGTCCTTCATCCAAAGAACTTCTTCACTCTGAGGAGCCACCTAACAAAACTGATTCCCACAACAGCAGCATACTCTATGGTGTGTTTATTAGTGAAGGTTTCAATGCAAGACAAATTACATCACATAAAACCAAGTACTTGTAGGATCTACAGCTTCCACTAACTGAAACAAGGAATGCACATGGCGATGTGCGGCTTAGTTGTGGGATGCCACCTATACTACTTGTGTTGTCATGAGCACATTCTAACATAAATAGCAATTTTCCTATTTGTATTTTTGC
>JARVJN010000144.1:12834889-12846217 GCA_031763805.1 Argolebias nigripinnis
CAGATTACACTATTCAGATAAGGTAGCCTTCAAGGCCAGCCAGGGAACCAGAGTCAGATAAGCACACATGTGTTTTGGGGACAGGCAGAACATAATGACATCTACCTTGAGTCTGTGTTGGTCCAAAAATGGTTCCAATATGCCCCAATTACGTGGCCACACCGATGGAATGTGCCTGAGTAAAAATCCCCCAAATCTGATCCATTCTGCTCAAGGTATTGGAGTATGGGTACACGGGCACGAACCAAGCCATCACAAAAGGAAACAGCGTGATCGGGTCCCAATTTTCTGCCGATGACTTCCTTGATTGTACAAAGTAGATAAAACCAGCAACCTGCAAATCCAAAAAGCAGGAACCAGTTATCGTAAATCCAATAAAATATGCATTCTTAAAATCTACAGATGGCAGCAGAGATAGACATGTCATCAAGTCTTCAAATTAATGAGATATCCAGCTGCGTGCGTGCCAACAGGGCTAATCGGCTCACCTGAAGCCTGTCTTCTCTTTGAAGAAATGTTGTCAAATTGTGTTGAGGGACCAACTGACCAAATAGTCCATAATTAGGGTTCGGAAACTATGCAAGAGAGGCTCAGAAGCAGTTTCACAGACAGACAAAGCAGCAAAGCAAAGCGAAGAGGGAGGGGAAGCGTCCGACTTCGGCAGAAGCAAGTGGTAATAAGCTAACTGCAGCCAGAGCGGCCTGTTGTTTGCTAAGGCTAAACCAAACATTTTACGAACAAGGGAGGAAGTCTGGCAGGCTCCTAGCCTGGCAGCTGAAACAGTTGTAAACAAGACAAAGTATAACCTCTATCATTAACAATAAAGGTGAAACCATTCTAGATCCTAAGGAAATAAATAATTTCAAATCTACTATAAAAACCTGTATAAATCCCAAATTAAATCTGACTCCCAAACACAGAAAGTGTTTCTACAAGAGGAAACTATTCCAACCATCTCTCAGGAAGCTGGAGAGTAACCTGACAGAAGAGGAGTTAAATGCAGCAATGGATGGCATGAAGGCAGGTAAAATGCCAGGGCCGGATGGTATCCTGATTAATTTATATAAAGATTTAAATCTAAGCTACTCAAACCATTACTAGATGTCTTTGTGGAGTCATTCCAGACTGGAAGTTTGCCCAGATCTATGACAGGTGCACTGATACCTTTGCTCCCAAAGCCAGGAAAACCAAGTGACAGATATGGAAACATGAGACCAATAAGTCTCCTGAACACTGACCTTAAAACTCTATGTAAAGTTCATTCTCGCCAATAGATTACAATATTTGATGCCCAGCATAATACATAGAGACCAAAATGGATTTATTTTAGGCTGGCAGGGATTCCACAATGTCCGGAGAATTCTTAACATTACTCAGAGTCCAGTGGATTTGCAAGATACAGCACTCTTATCCTTGGATGCTGAGAAGGCTTTTGATAAAGTGGAGTGGCCATAGATTTTCAAGGTTTTGAAACAATTTGGTTTTAAAAAATTCATACAATGATTCAGTTACTGTTTCATAAACCTACTGCTGAAATAATAACAAACTAAAATGTATCAGACCCAATTACAATTAAAAGAGGTGTCGTCAAGGATGCCCACTGTCACCAATACTTTTTATTTTAGCGATGGAACCACTTGCCATAGCTGTGAGGACACACAAAGGAATTACAGGAATTAAAACTGGGCAGACACAGCATAACATTGCCTTATATGCAGATGATGTTGTTTTGTTCATCTCAGACCTTAAAAATTCCATTCCGGCACTGCTAAACTTAATTAATCAGTTTGGTAGTGTGTCAGGATACACAATAAACGACTCCAAATCCTCTATTTTGTTGCTTGACAAAGGAAAAGGGAAAAGCTTACTTCCAGTAGAGTTCCCATTTGGCGTAGCAGATTAGTTGACATACTTGGGAATAGAAATCAGACCCAAACTTGATTCAGTAGGGGCAATTAATTACATTCATTTAATGGAATAAATAACATCCTTAATAGATAGAAGGATGCCTCTGCCTTTATCCCAAATTGGTAGAATTAATGCTATTAAAATGAGTATTCTGCCTAAAATGATGTATTTATTTCAAAACATCCCTATCCACCCGCCTGACGATTTCTTTCACAAAATAAACAAATTATTTTGTCAAATTTATTTGGGGGGGGGGGGGGGTATTAAACGGCCATAGCTATATCTCCCTTATGACACAGGAGGTTTGAAGTGTCCAAATATGAAGCGGTACTATTGGGCTAATAGCAATAAAATTTCATTTTGGGATGTGAAATGTCCCGATGTGGCAGGAAATGGAATCTGGAGACTTAAATTGCCTTTCCCATTGTATTAGAACTCTAATAAACAAGCAAAATTAGATATACAAACTTCTTCTTCTTCTTCTTCTTCTTATTGGGTGTGAGTGAGACAGGTCCCTCGTGTAAATGAGTCCCTGTGGCTCAACGAGGCTAGCCTGTATAAATAAAGGTTGGATGAATCTTCTTCTTCTTCTTTCGGTGTTTCCCTTAGATACACAAACATAGAATCCAATTGTAAAGAATATGATTAAAGTATGGTTTGAGGTAAAAAAAAACACATTAAGGAGCCTAACATGTTATCCCAGTACACGCCCATATGGGGAAATCATTTCTTTGGTCCAGGGAAAGCAGATACAGTGTTTAAGAACTGGGCATCCAGAGGCTTAAAAAAGATTCAAGATGTGTACCCATCCAAATCCAATAATATGATGTATTTTGAAGAACTTCGATGTACATACAACCTGGACAACAAATATTTCTATACATTTCTACAACTCAGAAATTACATCAGGACTAGCCAAAATGGCTGCATAACCAAACCCTCAGAATCACAATTGGAAAAAGTTCTGGTAAAAAAAAAAACTTAAAAAAGGAGCAATATCAGAACTTTACAATCTATTAATGACAAATTCATTAGAAAATTATGATACAATACGGTTAATATGGAGCTAAGAATTGGGAGTGGAGTTTCGACCAGAGGAGTTGGCCTCAATTTGTACTAAAATCCACACCCAGACCATCAATACAAGATTTAGATTGTTGCAATGTAAATGGACCATGAGGACATACATTACACCAATCAAACTGAATAAACTTGATTCTAATATTCCAGATATGTGCACAAAATGTATGATGGAGAGAGGGACACTATTACAATACCTATAGCAATGCAACAAAATTAGAAATTTTTGGGAGGAAATCAGGAAAAAAATAGCAACAATATTTCAAAAAAATATTTTTGATGGATCCAGTTCTATTTATTTTAGGTTTATAGCCCAAGGGTCACAAATATAGCCAAAAGGACCGTATTTTGATAGACATGTGTCTTTTACATGCTAAAAAATCAATTGCACTCTTGTTGGGAAAAAAAAAGCCCAAGTGTCACATTTTGGATCAGACAAATGTTAGCAACCTTTCCACTAGAAAGAATAACATACATATGGAAAGGGAAGCAGTAGCAGTTTGAGGAGGCTTGGGTTCCATTTTATTTGTTTGTTAAAGATGTAAAATTTACAGATGAAGAAAATTAAGTATAAGGCTGGTATGACCCTGATACATTTAGATTAATAGAAAATTACGAATTTTGGAAAGTGTGAACTGTTAAGAATGTTGTATATAAATACTGTATATATATATATATCTAACAGGTTGTTTGTGTTTTGTTTTGTTGTTTGTTTGTTTGCATGTCATTTCTATTGTTCCACTGGATGTTGTTTGACCCAATCGGTTTGGATCACACATTAAGAAATGGAACATACAAGCTTGGACTAATGAAGCACGGCTTATATTTGTATGCATGTGTGTGTGTGTGTGTGTTAAATATGCATATAAATGTATAGAAAGTGTAACTGTATAAATATTGTAACCAAAAGCTTAGCAAAGTATAAATTATTGCTTTGTAAATTCACAATAAAAAATAATGTAAAAAAAAAAAAAGAGAAGAGAAGGTCCAGGAGGACGCCTCTCACTATTCCTCATATTCTGTGGGTTCTGAGTCACCTGTGGGTTCTGAGTCACCTGTGGTTCTGAGTCACCTGTGGTTCTGGAGTCACTGGTGTGCCCCATGTCACCAGAGGGGTCTCCACATCACTGGAGGTCTCCACGTTCCCAGAGGTCTTCACATCTCCATCGGAGGTCTCCACAGCCTCCACATCTACTGTACAGAGGTCTCCACGTCTACAGAGGTCTCCATGTCTACAGAGCTCTCCACATCACTTCCAGATGTGGCTATGCCCTCTTCTGCAGTACCTGAGGTAGCCACGCCTCCTGCAACCACCGAGGTGCCTACACCAGCTGCTGTTCCTGAGATCCCTACAACAGCTTCTACTCCTGAAGTCCCTATGACAACTAGTGCTCCTGAGGTCTCTATTCTGGCAAGTGTTCCTGAGGCCCCTATGCCAGCAGCTGCTCTTATACTCCCTATGCTTCCTGTGAGTTTGCCGCCTCCTGTGAGTCCCACACTTCCTTTGGGGTCCATGCTTCCTGTGGGGTCCACGCCACTTCCTGTGGGATGAATACCACTTCCTATGGAGTTCATGCCCTTTCCTGTGGGGTCCATTCTGTTTCCTGTACGGTCCACGTCACTTCCTGTGGGGTCTATGTCACTTCCTGTGTGGTCCATGCCACTTCCTGTGGGGTCTACACCACTTTTTGTGGGGTCTACACTGTTTCCTATGGTGTCCACGGCTCCTACTACCCCTGTTGTCTCCTCATCATGATCTGCAACCTCTCTGGTCTCAGCAACATCTGCAGTCTCCCTGGTCTCTGCATCAGCTAAAGCCCCCCTGGTCTATGCAACAGCTATGGTCTCTCTGGTCTTTGTGTCACTGTGGTCCCTCTGGTCTCTGCATCATCTGTGGTCTCTTCGGTCTCTGCGTCATCTGCAGCCTCATTAGTCTCAATGACAGCTGCAGTCTCCCTGGTCTCATTGTCATCTGCAAACTCTCTGGTGTCTGCAACAGTTGCGGTCACTTGGGTCTCCACGCCAGCTGCAGAACTTCTTGTTCCTCTGATTCTCTTTCCCTATGCTGAGCAGTCAGTGACATCTCCATCGGCTGCCCATTCGAACTACTTCCACATGCTGGATGGCCTCCCGGCGGCCCAACTGAATGGTTCTCTGTGCTGGATGGCCTCCCAGCCACCCACCTGATATGTTATTACAACTGGATGGCCTTCCGGCTACCTACCTGAACGTTTTTGTGTTTCTCATGTCAGTTTTTGTGTCTAGTTCCCAGGTGTACCCAGTTGGTTGTTGTTTTTTCCCTGGTGTTCTCCTTTGTGTCCTCTGCCCTCTTGGTGCCCCCCTTGGGATAACCTTAGGGTGGATGTACTGTGAGGAATGTCTTCCCTTGTGTTCATTTACCACCCCCACCCCCTTGTGGCCTGCTATGCTCCCCTGTGTTGTCCTCATGTAATTAGTTTCTCCTCTGTCACTTGTTTGTCCCTCGCAGGTGGTTGCCATTGTCCTCGTGAGTGTGCGTGTATATAAGTGTGCGTTTTCTAGTACTCGTCAGCTGGTCATAGTCTGGTGCTCCTTTCAATTTATAGCTCTGTTCCTTAAGTTTCCTATGTGACTCCTGTACAAGTGAGTTTTGCTGCCTCATCAGCTTTGTTTAGTTAAATAAATATTGTTTATTTTATTCCTTGGAGTTCTTCATGGTCTGCATTCACCATTGGGTTCGCCTTCCAAAACCACACCGTTTACGACACCCACTGCTCCATATGGGTGTATCTCATGTGTGATGGGTTAACTGCAGAGCACAAATTTCATAATTGTTTAGAAACATACGATTACGATTAGCCATAGCTTTACTTTTTATTTGAACCTATAGACCATAACACAGTGTAAACTAAAAGTTACTGAAGAATACACTATAAGTTGTTCACAGTGACATCACCAATTAAAATGCACTTCATCCATTTTGTTTTATCCACTCTTATCTTCAGAAGCAGGTCAGTGTTTCCTGATCCCAATGTAAGAACAAAAGCATGGTAAACACTCTTATCCATTATAATCAGAATAATAAAAACATAAACGGTGAGCAAACATCACCTCATCACAGGGTGGTGTGATATGGCCTCAATTGTTCTTCCCAGAAGTTTCCATTAAAGATCACTAAAGGACAGCCTTGCACCTGTCTTCTGTCCCTATAAAAGAGTTCTTGTTGGAGCAGCCAAACATACAGCAGATCACTCAAGAAAAGGTACCATAGCCATCAGAAGTTTAAAGAAGCCTTTATTTTATGCTGCAGCATTGCTGATTTTTGGATTTATATACATTTACAGGATTATTATCTAGTGATGGACAATTTTTCATTTGACCAAAGTCAGTAATTATTCTTGATACAACCACTGTTTCTCTTTCAGATTGCTTTGAGAAAAGGTTTACTTTAGACAACATGGCTCGACTGATGATCTTGGCTGGTAGGTTCATGGATCTAGATGCTGATTAGATCACGAACTTGTCAAAACATATTACTGGTTATTGATTAAATTGTTTTTTGTTTTGTTTTTTCCTTCAGGATTGACTCTTCTGATGTGTCTTCAAACTGGTATGATTAATTATTTTTATGTTCCTTGCATTTTCATTTGAATCACAATCTCAGAGTATAGAAATATTTCTAACATTTTTCTTCTTTTCGCAAAGTTTCTTCGACCAAACTGGTGTGCTACTTTACCAACTGGTCCCAGTACAGAAAAGATGCTGCTAAATATCTCCCTGAGAATGTGGATCCCTACCTCTGCACACACCTGATTTATGCCTACTCAGACATTAGCCCGTCTAATGAGCTGAAAATACATGAGTGGAATGATGAGGTTCTTTATAAAGCCTTCAATGGACTGAAGGTCAGGTGAGTTGATTCTGCTTCAACATCACCTGGAGATTATAAATCAAAGGACCAATGTAGACAAGGTTCTGTGATATAATGTTACATTGATATTCTAAGTATTCTGCAAATTAGGCAAAACTTGAAATCCCAACAAATAGACTTAATTACTTTAAATAGTGGTTTTGTGTAAAAAAATTTTTACTATTCATCCAAATCTCAGTCATAACTGCTACATGTCCTTCACAGAAACCCTCAGCTGAAGACTCTGTTGTCGGTTGGTGGGTTTTACGCTGGAACAAACCAGTGAGTCTAAAACTACAACAACATGCTGTCATAAGTTTGTTGGATCACATTATTTTATTGTACCTATGAACGAGAAGCATTTTCTGCAGTCACTCTTTTGTTTAAATGTCCACAGATTTCACAAGATGGCTTCAACTCCTGCCAACCGTCAGGTGTTCATCCAGTCTGCCATCAGGTTTTTGAGACAGCATGGCTTTGATGGGCTGGACCTGGACTGGGAGTACCCAGGACACTATGGAGACAAAGAGGACAAGCAAAGGTTCACGTTGCTCTGCCAGGTCTGTCTGAAAACATCCATCCACCTTTAACATGCATCTGCAACAAACAGCTGCAAGACGCTTTTTGTCTTCAAGTAGTTCTGCACTTCAGTACAAACAACAATTTTGTCTTGTGCATTTTTTTCATATGTGACTAAGTTTATGTGTGAGCTTTGCCTATTCTTTTTTATTTAAACTAAAATTATAAGGTACTGACATTTTCTTTTTTACATTTAGGAACTGCATGCAGCTTTTGAGAAGGAGGCGGTTCAGACCAACAGCTCACGGCTGCTGCTGTCAGCTGCCGTGGGAGCTGGACAGGAAACCATTGACAATAGTTATGAGATTGCTGATGTGGCTCGGTAAGTTCATGTTAAATAAAGTTTTTATAGTTTTGTGTGTGTGTGATTGTTGTTTTGTTTTCATATGAAAACAGAGTTTTACTAATCCTGGCAACACATAATAAAAAAAGTAAGCACCTGACAGAGTGGAGAAAAATTAAATGATGCATTTGTTGAGGATATGTGATTGTAGTACATATTTTTTTTAAGCTGATGTAAAAGATGATGACATTAGAAGTATGGACCACTGTTGGTCCCATGTTAGTCGGGTGGGCAGTCCCTCTAGCTTGGATGCAAGCAGCAGTTCAATGTAGACTGGGTGGAGTCATGTTGACGTTAGTCAGTGGTGTCTAATACAAGGCAACTTTTATGTTTTGTGGCCTTCACTCACTGTTTATTCTGACTGTCTGGTGCTCTGGCAACCACCTGATAACACTGTTGTTCCACACATGTTGCCTTCTGGTAATTGTTCAAAATGTGCTAGCTCCTCATAAATGATAATCACTTGTCTGCAAATTACCTCCAAATCAGTTGATTCCTTCTGTGCCGAACATTTTTAGAGTGAATCTACAAATAAAACAAAATATTTTTTAAACAGAAGAAGCTCAAACAGCAAGATTCAGGTTGTCAGTAATTGACCCTTTTCTGCAAAGTTGTAGGCAGATAGGCAGCAAATGTTTGGTTAGGATAATAACACCAAAGATGGAAGTTTTCCTGTTAAGTTTTAAAGTTTTGGTCTGTCTGCAGTTCATTTTAGTCCAGTTAACAGCTTCACAAGACACGTGGGGACTATAAATAATTATGAAAGTGTGAATACCTTTACTACAGAAAAGTGCATACAATGTTCTGTATGTTGTTTTTTTTATTCAATAGAATCACATAAATAATCACAAAAAGGAAGACTTTAACTTGCATGCTATAAACACTTAGGTTTGTTTTTTCTCTGCTTTGTTTTATCATCCATTAGGGTTCTAGACTTTATAAATGTCATGACCTACCGCTTCCATGGATCTTCGGATAGAATCCTTGGCCACAACAGCCCTCTGTACACCAGTTCTGCTCTTCCGGACCGATTTGTCAACTTCAATCTTGTGAGTTAAATCATTGGAAATGTCATACTAGATTGAGAAAATACCACTTAATTTTGTTTGTTTTCTTGTTAACATTTAATATTTCTGTGATCCAGGACTTTGCCATGAGATATTGGAGAGATAATGGTGCTCCTGCTGAAAAACTCTTGGTTGGTTTCCCTGCATTTGCACGCACATATGAAATGGGATCAGCAGATCATAGAGTTGGAGCGCCATCGAAAGGAGCGGGAACTCCTGGGGTCTACACCCGGGACTCTGGGATCTTGTCTTACTATGAGGTCAGAAAACTTAAACAAAAACCATGTCATTTCTAATGCTTCCAAGACAAACTAAAAAAAAATCTGTGAGACAGACATCGGTAAAAATAGTAAACATTTACAATGACCTCTCATAAATTCAGGTCTGCACGTTCCTCAACGGAGCCACTACACACTGGATTGATGAACAGAAGGTGCCGTATGCAGTCAAAGGCAATGAGTGGGTGGGCTTTGACAACAAGCTGAGCTATGAAATCAAGGTGATACATATCATTTTATTATTTTCTAGATTAAAATAAGAAAACGTTACAAATCATTATCATTGGTTGCCATTTTCCTCTGAATGCTTTTTGAAAGAGAACGAAGCTGATGGTGATGAAGCTTCATGAACAAATGCTGTTTTTTATCATAAACTGAGCAGAAGATGGCACTCTTGTTACAAAGTTTGTTTTTCATATTGACTCAGACTTGGTGACTTTGTGATTTAATGTTTGAAATCTTGACAATATTTTAGTATTAATTATATTATGAACATATTCTTATGTTGTGTTCATAAACCAGTTTTTGATACTTATGTTTTAAACATGTTTGAATTTAAGAATAGACAGAGATAACCAAGACTTTTCCCTTTTTCACGAATACTTTTTTAAATTGTTTTAATTATTGAAGCAAAAATCTGATATCAAAAGCAAAAGAACGTCCCATTCTGGCCTTGGAATATAATTTCTAAAGTTTCTCTGAGGAGGCGAGGGGTTAAAAATGTGTCTAGCACTAAAGAAAAAAATTGTTCTTTTTTATTTTTCAATTTTATTCTGTCATTTTGAACAACAGTATTAATTAACCCATAGTTTAACACTGTTTTAAATTATAACATTTCAGATCTTACAACACCGAAGCAAGCTTATAAAATGAATAGAAAATACAAAAAAGTCAGGATACTGAAAAAAAGACAACTTTTAAAACTTCACTAGCTCAGAAAATTTTACTACTAATAAGAAAAAATGTTCTTGCATTTGAAAAAATAAAAATAAATAAATACAAGACAAAAAAAACTGCTTCTAATGTTTTGACAGCATTCCAGAATAATAAAATCAGCATTTTAAAATGTAATCTTAATGTTTTATAGGCACAGTATGTGAAAGCTAATAATTTTGGAGGAGCATTTGTCTGGTCTCTGGATCTGGATGATTTTGGTGGACACTTCTGTGGTCAAGGAAAATATCCTCTCATCAGTTCTCTGCGCTCTCTTCTGAATTCAGGTAAATTAATTCAACAATTTCATCATCTCGAATTCTGCAAAAATCTTTATATAACTTCATTAATTTCATTGTTCTGTATGTATTTGTTAGATTTTCCAACACCTCCGCCAGTCATCCCCACCAACCACCCCGACCCAGCTACCACCACCACAAAGGTTTCTACTGGAAGTGGTTTCTGTGCTGGAAAGCTTAATGGTCTCTACACAAACCCCGAGGACAGAAACAGCTTCTATCAGTGTGTTGACGGGCTTACATATTTGCAGAGATGTCAGCCTACACTTGTTTACAATGAACATTGCCAGTGCTGCAACTGGTCCTAAATAAATGTCTTTTTTGTGTCAAACAGGAATGTGCTGTGATGTTATTTATTTGGACCATAGGTCACAGAATACTGAATGTAATGCATGGATACCTCTAAATTATGTAGAAATCAACACGTATAATACTCATCTAATACTGTATTTATTTTAATTTATACTCTAATATATTAAACTGTCAACTCTCTCACACACATCTCGTGTGAAAATCACATTTTAAATTCTCTGCCCAATCAAATGCTTCATCAAATAAAAGATAAGTCTGCAGTTAAAGCACACATCTGTCTGTCCTTTTTCTATACCTGATCTTTCCTGTCCATGGTTATAGGAGCAGGTGTCTGTCCCAGCAAGGATCCACATTTATGTTGGTACCTGTTGTGTTTATTCATCTTCCCACACCCAGAAGGCATAAGGAGAGTGGTTTAATGTTATCATTCAGTTTGACACAGTTTTATTGTTGTTGCTGGACATTTTGATCTCATTGTAAAATTGTAGCAGCACAGTGGTTATAGCATACCTGTCAAGTTTTGGATTTAAAAATAAGGGCAATTTTTTGCCGCGTACTCCGAGCCATCCCACTAGCCCAGGGATCTGCAACCTTTATGATCAAAAGAGCCATTTCTGCCCCTTTGTTCACTAAATTAAAC
>JARVJN010000144.1:13005186-13020356 GCA_031763805.1 Argolebias nigripinnis
TAGAATGATTTGTTCAATTAGCTTTGTATAGATCTAGTAGAGTGCTGTATGAATGGGTAAATGAGGACACAGATTGTGGTGTAAAGAGCTATGAGCATTTTGAAATAAGATTGAACGCTATATAAGTACACTCCATTTACCATTTTGAAGATTTCAGACAATCCGTGCATTTCATTGAGGATGACAAAGTTAACGTTAATGTCACTGGATGTTCTCACAAACTGGAAGCTCAATCGAACAAAACTGTTGCTAAAACTACTGACAATGGGGCTAATGTCATGAAGCTGGTGCAACTGAACACTAACGTTAGCTTGCTAACTTGAGAGGCACATAGCTAATGACGAACGGGTTGGAGGATTGAAGGGAATTTATTTTTGTTGATTTTTTTTATTTTACAGACCAATTAAAATAAACTTACCATTCTCTGTTCAGCAAAATCCTCTACAGTTGCTCCCTGCTTCAGCTGTGATGAACACCAAAAGTGAAACTTAAGGCTATGAATTGAAAGTAGTCTTCATGTGCCCTCTGCTGGTTACATTGTACAATTACGGCCACTCCCCAGCATTTTAGGGGTGAAAATTAGAAACATTTATATTTGCGCATTAACGGGACAATTTTCACTGATACTGATATGTCCCCATAGGCCTATATCGTCCTAAAATATTGGCCCTACCAATATATCAGTCAGGCTGTACTTATAAATGATACAGTAGACATTTAGAATTGGATATCTCTGGAAACGTTATGAATGACTAATATCGTGCCTGTTGTAAATAATGTATGTCTTTGAGCCATGCCAGTTTTGAGAAATAAAGTTAAATTCTGATTGGTCCCACAAGCTAATGGCTACTCCAATTGAGGCAAGTCCAAAGTAGATTTGTGCGTTTATTTTACAACTCCAATGTAAAATATTTTAGTGTTTAATGCATTTACATAATTTTCACGTACATATTTTATAGTTATTCTAACAGGATGTTTCTGTTGGACGTGTCCCAGCTAGGTGCTGTTGTTGCTATTTGTGTTTGTAACAACCATAAAATCCTATATAAATAACTGTGTGGTATGACATTAGTTTATTAAAGGGCATGAACCACTATGAAATAGTTTAGAATAGAATTGAGATTAGAAATGCAGCAATCCACTTTAGTCTGCTCGTTCTATCTGCTAGCTTGTCGATCCAGTCAGAGTTAGGCTCAGTTTCTCTAAACAGATTTTTCAACGAGTTAATAATGGCATGTAAGAGATTATTTCTTCTAAATCTTTCCAGAGAACCCCTCTACAAAACATCTGAAGTACTACTTTTAAGGTGGTAGTGGCATCTTACTTTGCTCTTTACCAGGAAGAAGCGTGTATTTGTGGAAACGGTCTCTAGGGTCGCTGCAAGTTGCCGTATCCAGTTTTAAAACATCTGTAAACATCAGGAAGTTTAAAGCCCACTCAGTCTTGGTCCAAGTGTGGGTCCACTTTTATTTTATTTATTTACTCTTTGGTCATATTCTCGTCATACGTTCCTAACTTGTCCACAAGCCATAAAAACTAAATGCAACTTTTGTTTTGCTCTTTTTCGGTTCCTCTTGCTTCAACTTCAGCGTTTTGACAGTAAAATCGCTCTGGCGGCACCTCTAAGCAGATGCTATATGTGATTCTTAATTGGGCAAAGCAAATGATTGCGTGTGCAACTCATATAAAACTGAGTCTACATGTAGAATTACAAGAATAAACTGAGAGGATTCTGCTGAGCTACTCTTGCACTCATCTGGGGGCAATTATGTTCCACCTTACATGTGCCGCTCAGACGCTTCATGCCAGCTTCATCCTCGTGGAACAGCTGTACAAATTTCCTGTAATGAGTTCCTGGGCAGTCGTGCCGTATAGATGGACAGCGGCATACCATCATAGCACAGCTATAGGCTATTTGTCTTGGCCTCATGGTGATGTTTTTACTTTGAACAAACTTTTGGTTTATTTTCCCCAAACACAACACCAATACCCCAAGAAATTCATATCCAACACAAATGTTGACATTTATTTGTTGTTTCTCATTTCACTTACTCGTTTTCGCCTAACCTGCACTTATATGAATGTGAAAGAAGGCAGCTCATTTAACAGTGTTTATTTTCTTGTTGTAATTTCCTTTAAAGCTTTGTTGCATTACATATAAATGAAGAACTTCACATTATCCTCAGTGTAATTTTTTACATCCCATTTCCACACTTTTTAAAACTGAAAAATAGATTTGTTTTCCCACTCTAGAGCATTATGTGGATTAACAAACTCCACATCTAAGATTTGTAGTGTTATGGCCTCTTTCTTATTTGCATTAGAAATGTGATAATGGTATTACAGATGAATAAATAAAAAAATAAAAAAGAATGATTTGAAGCTAATAGTCTGAGATACAAAAGGACAGGAATAAAACTAATCTTACTGGCTGCAAACAAAAATGAATTGGTTGTTTCTTCTCGATGCTAAAGTACTTATTCAGTGAAGCAGCTTCCTTTGTGCCTCAATGCAATCTGTGATTACTTCATGTTTTTTACCATTATAGTATTCTCCTAAACTTTAAAAGCATTTCCCAGCTCATTTTAATATATCTTGTTGTTTTTTTTGTATTTGAATGAACGAACTGTGTAACAGAAGTTTGTTTAATTAAGGTTTAGTAATTATAAGAACTTAAATTATATCTCATGTGTTAATTAGAGAGGCAAAGTAAAAAAAAAAACACATTTTGTGCTCTCATATTTGACATGTTCTTTTTCTCCCAAACAAATGTGTGTTCTCCCTCAAGCAATCTGCATTTGAGCAGAAGAAGAAAAAAAAAAAAGCAATACTATATAAAATGAACACTTGAATGCACCACTGCAAGGAGTTGTCTGTAAATATTACTGATTTCCACTTCTCATGAGCTGATTGCAAAATGCAAATTGTAGCTTGAAACATATATATTATGATGTAAGCACTGGGCCTGATAATTGCAATTATTTCCCTCAATAATACGCCACGTTGTTTGGGGCAGCACACAGAACTCCCGTACTAAATCTCCATACACTATAAAATCACTCAAGGGTGTTTATTGTGTCTAAATAATGAATAGACACAGCCTTTCCAAGTTGACAGTGAAAAATTTCTGGTGGACTCCCCTGACAGAATGCATTACACAGTAAAATAATTTAGCCGACCACAAAATAAAACGTATGCATCACTCTGTTCTTAAATTAATTTTCTAATTCAGTTGGGGATGGTTATTTTACAGTCAGCGTTTTACTGCAGAGAGACTGATAGACTGATAAAGAGCTAAGACGAGCGAGTCAATAAGTTATGAGGCCTGCGCTTAATATTCTTCTCTGTCTTGCTCTTGTTCTAGATGAACATGGACATTTGAAAATATACCTGCCCAAGAAGCTGCTTGAATGTCTACCAAAATGCACGTCGCTGCCAAAGGAGAGACACCGGTGGAACACTAATGAGGTAGGGACGTCGCTCCTTATCAGTCCTGCTCACTCTGAGTCCATCTCTGTGCGGAGATATCCTTCCATCCAGCAGACGAGCCGCTCTCAGAGGCCATTTTTAAACACATTTGTAAGTCATTGGGACTGTCCTCGGAACGATGTAACAGCAGTCTGTGTGATTCACCAGTTCAACTAAATATTCTAAGAAACAAAACGCTTACTACTCACATCAGCTACATGTGTTAATATTCCATATGAAAACGGAAAAGCTGACATTTTTAACGTGTTTGAATTTCCGTATTTTCGGACTATAAGGCGCACCGGATTATAAAGCGCAATATCAATGAACGGGTCTTTCAGGTT
Organism: Argolebias nigripinnis; assembly: GCA_031763805.1. Classification (NCBI taxonomy): domain Eukaryota; kingdom Metazoa; phylum Chordata; class Actinopteri; order Cyprinodontiformes; family Rivulidae; genus Argolebias; species Argolebias nigripinnis. The sequence goes on from JARVJN010000144.1 coordinate 13,008,999, forward strand.
ACTTAAACGAAACAAGACAGTCAGATGAGTCAAACTTTATTCAACTCATTCACAATAACTACATAAAATCAGTTCGAGGTCAGTAAGCACAACCAGAATTAATACATAAGGTGCACCTGATTACAAAGCTCACTGTCAATTTTTGAGAAAATTAAAGAATTTTAAGTGTGCCTTATAGTCCGAAAATACAGTAACATCATTTTCTCTCATTACAACTTTCACGCTTTCACCAGTATCAATTCTTTGATCAGTTTCAGGTTTTTTGCACTAATGTTTAGTTTTTCTCAACATACTTCATGCTAATGGATGTGCTTCATATTGGTAACCAATTTAAAAAAAAAAGAAGAAGCTGTAGGCCCTACTTTGAATCAGAACTTCATCACAACATCGTTGAGGAACTCATCCACATCTTTGAATGCCAAGCAACTCCAGAGTTCTGCCTCTTTAAAATTAGAATTAACATTTTTTTCTAGACCAGTGAAAACCAACTCCAGTACGTCTTTGTGAGATACGGCAATTTGCTCTGTTTCACCTAAACTCTAAATATAACCAATCTATTACTAAGCTATTCTTTAACAAATTGTACATGTACAAAATAGTATATGTTGTACAGTAGTCCCTGGATTATTGTGGGGGTTCAGTTCCAACCCACCCCCCCACACACACACGCACAAAGTGAAAATCTGTGAAGCAGCAACATTATATTTATTTTTGTATTTATATACTTTAAGGCTTTATAAACCCTTCCAACACTCTTGAAATGTTCTAAACTCTTAAACCTACATCCTTTTAACAACATACCTACGTTACTGTATATGTAGCTACTAAATTTTACTTACCAGTCTCTGCAGAATAGCAGCAGCTCTCGTTCTGGTCCGACTCGTTCTAGTTTGACTCTGTTCCATTTCTGCAGATGTACCCTGCAGCAACAAAGCCCACAATCAATTTTCTAAACTCTTAAACCTACAAATTTTAACAACATACATATATTTACAGTAGATTCTACATTTTACTTACCAGTGCGTCCCTGCTCGGAGGTCCTCGTCGGCCAGTTGAAAGAGATGAAAAATATGGCTGTGGGCTCTGGATGGACTGCCAAATCTTTGGCACGCGTCCCCGCTTGGGGGTCCACGTGGGTGGGCTACCAGCTCTCCAGATTCACCAATGGGTCTGGAGGTCTGGTTCTGCGCTGGTTCTGATCCGGTTCAGTGGGTTCCGTGCAGCTTCTCTGCATCCGCTTGGTGTCACTGTAATAAGCAGCTGCTTATTATTATTATTATTATTATATTATTATTATATTATTATCCCTGCTTGGAAGTCTTCGTGGGCCGGCAAGGATCTCTCGGGTTCAACGCTGAGTCTGTGGGTCCAGTTCTGTTCCAGTTCAGTGCAGCCCTGAGCGCTGAAGTGCATTTTGGGGGGGGGGGGGGAGAGAACTTCAGTTGGCCGGTGCGGACCGGAGATGGTCGATTGAGTCCAAGTCTGTATGAAAAAAGTCCCGATGGGCTCCGCATGGAGCACCAGATCTGCGCATATGTAAGCAGAAGAAAACGGGGCCTCTGGGCGGGGTCCTGTTGGCTTCTGGGAAATGTAGTTGTTATGAGCGGGACTACAGTAAAGTTTAGAGCTTTTCAACAAAACTGCTCAGGGGCCACAGTTTCTGAAAGCCAGCAGCTCAGGGACCGGACGTCCAGTGATTAAAGTCATTATGTAAACAAACCAAGTTTTACAATGATCTGTTGCCTTTTACATTTGTTTATTTTAGTGCAGAACCAAAAACCCAAACTCAGAACCTCACCCCTAAAAAAGTTGTAATTTTTTTAAAAAAATAAAGTGGGCCTGATTGAAGTCACCCGCAAGCCGTAAACGGCCCGCTGGCCACCAGTTGAATAGCAATATTATGGACGGAACGTCCACAAACCACGATAGAGCGATTCCACCGAAGTCGTGCCGCGAAGTAGCGTGGGACTACTGTATAGTAATTTAGTAGCAAATGCAGCACAAACACTCCAACTCGTGTATTCTTAGGTATCATTGAGCTAATTTGTTCACATATTTTGAAAAGTTTTTTACAAAGTACGCAAACAGCAAGTTTAAAAAACCCCATCTTGGGATGCAAAATCAAATCTGTTTAAGAGAGGATCAATAAATGTAAATGTCAACAATCTCAGTGATGAATTATTCACATTTGAGCTCGGACCGTTTTAAAGCCTAGAAGGAAGTAGACACGAGTCTTAAACATGTTGTACAGTAATTCCCAAACAGGGACTGGTGTTGCTTCATTTGCCTCAGAACTCATTTGTCAGCCTGCTCTCTTTCTCGGGGGATAGGTTGATGAATTTATTGCTTTCATTTCCACTATTGATGGATGAAAAACTGGTTCTTCATCTCGGAGGGGGAAAAAAATGGTGGTAATTAGGCCTAAATACTCTCCATGACAAATCTTAAAGCCACTGTGAGGAAGAAAAAAGAATCAAACCAACCATCTGTGCTTTGGGATTAACAAATTGTGACCATATAAATATAGTCATCTACGGTGATGAAAGTTAATTGACTGCAAAACAACCAGATGATAAGGCACCAGATAGGCTTGTTTTTTTTATGAAACAGGATATTCAAAAGATGATCTGTCAGCGGCAGAGAGTAAATAATTATTTTACATCGATTCTCTGTAGTCCCTGTATTTTAGAAAATAATTAAAAGGATGAACTTATCTGTAGTAAAGACAGGTAGACAAATGTATAGCTCTAACTCGCGGGGACGAAAAAAGGCCTCGTTCCCAACGATTTACATCCCTTTCAGCCTGCGTTCACTATAAGTTCCCATCTGTCATATCTTCGCTCGCACCAGCCCTGCCCTAGTTATGAAGAAAATGTAAAACGCTCGTGTATTTTTAATTGGCTGATGTTGTAACTTGTTTGCCCTGTTTGACCTGCATTGTGCTGCCAGCAGTCTAAATTAATTAACACGGCTTTGAAATTGATCTCAGAATGGAAGTCGAAGCATTTGCCGGGTAATGCTGTCGGCCACAGTTGTTAGCGCGTCTCGTCGTCTGTTTCCAATTGAGATCATATTTGTGCAAAGGTGCGGGGCTGTGCGGCGAAAGATTGCTTCGTGGCTGTTTGGTCAGGTTGGCGTTACAGCGTGCATGCCAATAATGTTTGCCAGGGCTGAGGGGAGCGAAGTAACCTTTCTTAAAATCAAGGACGTTTCCTCTATTTTTTATTTTTTTTGTGTGCAGACCGTGCAAATGTGAGTGTTTGTGCGCGAGTGGAGGCAGACAGGCAGGAGGGATCAGAGGGGCTCTTGTCGGTGCGATTGTGTGACTCTTACTGAAAGTGACACCTCATCAATTCTCTGCATATTTCTGGCACTAGCTCAGCATGCTTAATGCACTAATATCCCTCCTTTTATAGCCGAGGAATCTGAGCAGCCTGCTAGGTTGGCTGCTGATGTTCATCCGAGCAATATCATAATTATTATTTCTCTTCCACGGGGCTGTTTTTGTTTGAGAACTCTATCCACGGATATCGTGGCTTTATAGTCTTTCACAGATATGTTGGAAGCCCGCGGGTTAAATAACAGTGTGAAATATTTAGAGCCGCTATAATTTATCAATTAATCCATGGGGAGAGATTAAGTGGGAGCAATTTTGGTGATTGATTAATTGTGCATCTCATTTTTCAAGCTAAAAGGGAATTCCCTCGCTGCATATTTGAGACTATTGGAAGTGAAAAACGGAGCGTTTCTTGCATATTGAAATGCACTGATACTTGATCAGTGAGCACGCTGAGCAATTTTTTATTGTCGCCTGCTTAATATTGATACAATGTGTTTTATTTATGTACATTTACACCTCCAGTGAAGAGCCAATAAAGAATTCCTGACCTAAGGGAAAAAACTGACTCAAAAGTTGCACTTTTCTGTGAAGGAATATTCATAAAATATTGATTGTTCCTCCCTCCTGCCTCCCCCCCCTTCGCTGCAGCTGTACATCATTTGCTTCATGTTCAAATCTCGTCTAATTTGGTTTTCTTTGAAGACTTACGCGCTGCCGTTTGAAGGAGACCGCGGTGTTGACGTTTCACTGAAGTTGGCCTAAAACAGAGCTTTTTTATTTTATTTCTGATGCGTCTCATGACTCCCCTGTGCAGTCTGATGAGAGGAAGGTGTCCAGGAATACATTTGAAGCATTTACTGGAAAATTAAATAAACCAATCGAATCAAAATTCTGGGACGAGGATCGAGGTCTAAAAGTCTGAATGGCGCTCTCGTCAGTGAGTCATCAGAAGCGTGCACGACACGGATCAGCTGTAAGCCTTCGAATTAGCAGTGGGACATGCTTACCTGGCAGTGCTTGAAAACAAATACCGTAGGTCTCTTTTGAAAGAAACGCAAAAGAAGGGCCAGTTTCAAAGATTTTCTCATCCTGTAACATTACTGGGTGACATTTCTATGGTTTCTCCTCTGTCAGAATGTGCGGACGTGATAGCACGCCACACAGCGACAGAGATTCTTCCCGGGAGTCCTTATTTTCCTTTTTCTTTTGTGACAACACCTTCAGCCATTGATGTCGCCAGGCTTTTCAGGTGAGACACATTTAACAAATCTTCACAGGTCTGGAGCCCACTGGCATTGTCTGCCCGCTGCTCCAGCCCGATGACCCTTATTTTGCCAGACATTTCGGTCGAGATTAGAATCTGTTTAAAGACAGACGCTTCACGCAGGAAAGGCTTTAGGCTTAAATCCCTTTCAGGATCAAACAGTCGGCTCGATGTTCCACACCGCCGGCACGCAGGTTGAGTTGAATTACAATTTTATCAACATTGTTTTCAAGATGGACTTCTTGTTCTGTGCAGTTCACTCAGTCGTTCAGAGGAAGCAGCCATTGGTACCTGTGCTGGTTTTAATGACTGAAATCTTCATTTTGTTCCGCTAAAGTTTCACTTTCTCATTTCACTTTTAGTTTTTTTTCCCACGCCAACCCAGATAGTTTTATAAACAGAGATTTTCTGTTGCATTTGAAACTTTTATCCGCATGCAAACAGTGTTTATCTGTGAGAATAACTAAAACATCAATGTGCAAAAGTGGACATTTACTGCATTTATTTTTTACTGGTGTTTTTTCATCTTCTGTTTATTCTGATGTTGTTGCGTAAAACTTTTGTTGAGTGCTGAAATGGATAATAAATAAAATTTATAAATGCTGTCAGAACAACAACAACAAAAAGAGTTAATAAATTTTATAAAACTCTTTAGCCAGGCAAAAAAAAAGTTCATCCTTTAGATTTATTGTGCTGCTAATGTTGACAGTATTTATTTAAACTCCTGCTTTGTGCTGATATTTTAAGTTAAATACCTTCTATAGTCTTTCTAGTTCTTTAGAACTGATTGAGTCAATGGCAGCATTTATGATTTTGCACTTGAGTAGTAAGCATCCAACCTGCTGCATTAGACACACCAGTGTTTGTTTCATTGCAGACCTTTAACAAAAGGTTTCAGTGACCCGTCAGCACTGAAAAACCATCAAACCTGCCAGATGTGGAGAGGTGACTATATTCCAAATTGGTCAGTTTTAAACGCAAAGGCAGAGGAGTAGAGCGTGGAGCTTTGGTTTGGAGGAGGACACTGGCTCTAAGCTGCTGTGACGCCCTCAGCCTTTAATAAACGCCACAACGCTCTGAGCACTATGAGCTTCTTCTCAGCTTAGAGGCGACTGCTTCTGAACTGGTGCTGAACCAAAGCAGACAAGAGAGCATCAGCTCAGGCCTCCACCGGCCTGCTACACATTTAATGCCCTTGTCGGTGGGAATAATCCTCTCTGCCTCACGCCGCTGCCAGCAGCAGCACCGCGTGGTGCCTACATGCAATATGCCACCGCTCAGGACCAAGCAAGAGAGCCAGCAGAAACACTTTGTGGACTTCCTGGGCAGGGTGGGGAGGGGTAAAAGTGATTAAAAATGACAACAAATGAAATTAGGGACAATATCAGATAGATTCACTGTAAAGTGGGACCATATCTGAACGAAGCTGCAATAATGACAAGAGCAACTGGATGCAGTGCAATCATTCACTCCTTATCTCTGACTGAAACATAATTGGTCTTAGCCCACGTTGAGCCACTTTTTCATCCGGGGCCGTACAGTTTTGATTTTACACATCTATCATTCTGTGATACAACTGGACAGAAGGAATGGTCATTTTCACCGAAACGCACATATACAAGTAATTACATTTTATTTATTTATGTATTTTATTAACACTATTACCTTTCATATAATGTGTTTTATATGAATAACTTTCTCTGTGGGGAAAAAGTCAGTTTTTATGTACTGAAAAATCTTTATCTAGTCTGTTGGAAGATTATGCTACAACCATTCAGTTCATTTTTTTCCCCCCAGTTCAGCATTATGTCCTGAAACTAAACAAACTACAGTAGTCCCTTGATACTTTGCGGTTCAACTTGCGCGGACTCACTCTTTCACGGGTTTTCAACGTAAGATTGTACACGGCACACGATTGTCAAATTTAATTTTTACTCACGTGATTGAGACGGTACAGGACAAAAAGTTAACAGGAGCGGGAACCAACCAATACGACAAAAAACAAAAATAATCTTCGGACAGGCGCCTCTGTTTTGTAGTTTTCTTTCAATAAGCCTACACTGTAACACAAGCCAAAAGAACTACATGGCCCAGAAGCCAACAGTGCAATCCTGCTGCTGCTTTCTGCCGAAATCCCAACAACAGCAATGGAGGGAGCAAAGCGGAGAAACCGATGTGGCAAAAATAGTTTTGCAAAGCAAAGTCAGAAGTAACGATTTATTAAACTCACAGAACTGGCAGGCAAGTCCCAAATAATCCTAAAGCTGAACTCATCCTTCAAGTTGTAGTATCTTCACTGGTGTGTACCCATATAAAATATACCTTTCTTTCAACCTTTATTAAACAGATAAATCATACTGAGCCTGGATGATTCATTTACAAGTGAGACCTGTTTAGACAGACAAAAAGTAACGAAAGTGACACGTAGGAGTTGGAGGCAAAAAAAAATAATCCCTAACAGACTGTCACTCCTTGACCGAGGACAGAGAGCCTGAAATGGAAAAAACACCCTGCACATAAGCACATAATGACGCAGGCGTTCCACAGGGGAGGGGAGACAACCTGTGTTGTTAAAGAGTTGAAAAGTATGTAAGGGTTAAAGAGTTTAGAACATTGTTAGGAATATTGCAAGAGTGTGGGAAGAGTTTATAAAGCCTTAAAATATACTGTATATAAATACTAAAATAAATATAATCATGAATTTTTCACCTATCGTGGGTGTGTCTGCAACGTAACCCCCTCGATAAGTGAGGGACTGCTGTATTCTGAATTGGTCTGTTTGAGTTTAACCAAAGAAAATCTTTTGTTTGAGATTCATTTACTTTGCCACGTGAAGGCGGGCTCTAGGTTGTTGCCGTTTTTGTACGTGGCCATTGTTTAATCCTGTTTCACTGTCATCTACGAAGGGTAAAAAATGTTCCGTGCCTTTGCATTTACAAATGATGCTCTTTGCGCCGCCCTCTCCTCAGTTTGTGTCATATTTCAAATTGCAGAAGGAAATTAATTGACACAGGTGGGTACCGCTACGCCCATCTAATCACACCCTTGATAAAACAAACCCAGCTGCATAAAGCATTGAACTTTAACCAAACCATGTGCTGTAACTGTCAGTATTCAAGAAAAAGAGCTTAAACCAACACATTACATTTAAATCTAAAACAAGCTTCACAAAATAAGAGCTATTTCCTGTGACATGATTAAAGGGGCTCTTTAAATTAGAAAAAACTAAAAGCATGAATTGCCAAAAAGGCAAAAAAAAAAAAAAAAATCTTGTCGCAGGCTTATGTGAAAGTGATTTGAAATCTGAAAACAGGGTGAGAATGTCTGCAGTTTATTTTAACACTATCGTTCAATACCAGCTCAGCCTTTGCAAACAAAACAAATTAAATTTTGTATGGATCGCACTGCAGCTCTAAGATTTTCATTAGAAAATTCTGGTGCAAAAGCATAGGCTTTCCTTTTAGACTACCTGCCCCTCATTAAAAAGCCGAACAGATGAAAGCTTTCTTGTATGGATTAGAATAGTTTAGCTACCCAAATTACCAGATATTTGACTTTTTATTGCCCATTCCGATACATTTCTGTCATTACGGTGCCAAACCTGAACTGACAGTGTTGTTTTTGTGGACGTTCACCCAATCGAACGCAAGGTCACGCTTGATTAAATGTTTATCTTCATTTGAGCTCCTTGCCATGCAAGGCTTTCTCAGAGGAGAGTAATTAAAATAACTCCCACCGTTTGCAAATGTTTACAGGAGCGTTCATTACCTTCTCTGGGGCAATCAGCGGAAATTAAAGGTCATGTTTGTCCATCTTTTTGTTTATTTGTTTGCTGTTGTTTTGTCTCTTTTTTTTTCCCGTCTAAATTTCAAGGTTAGGTGTTTCTCCTCTAACTGGTACTGATAATGAACGGAGCGGGTGAAGTGTTTTTAAATTGAATTTCAAGCTTATTTTGATTTTGACTTTTTTTTTTATTGTTAGCTTGTCACTAAAACAGTTGAGATGTAGGTGGCGGCATGCCAGCACTTTTACTCCATCTCTTCAAGGTGCTCAGTTATTCACCCACGACATTGCATTGTGTCAACTTTTCCCCAGAAACCCCAGAAGAATCCCTGTTTGTGTTGAGTTTACGTAGAACGACGCTTTAAACGGTTGTAGTTTCCAACTAATTACGGTTTACTGAATGATGCTGGTGCTTTGTTTTCTCCTGCCATCACAGATGAGTAGAAGACAGGGGAAATAAGGAATCGGTGGAGTTTCTTTGGATGGCTGGCTTCCTAGTTGCGTCCTGTGAGCTTGATGGCTTTACTGATTGCCAGTGTTGTAGCGTACTGTGAAGTGTCAATTGCGAGGCTACGGCGTAGTGAGGCAGCTGTAATGGGAACCCACCAGTCAGGTCATTCAGCGGGTTCTGCATGCTGCAAGGACCTTTTTGTTTTCCCCCTGGATGTGCACATCAAGGCAGGGGTCCTTGGTATCCTCTGAAGACAGGGGTGTCCACTCAAAATTGCATGACCTATATTGTAGCGTATACAGGTCACTCCACCTCCGGTGGGAAGCCTCTAAATTGAACCCAGCTTGTGTCTTAGATTTCTTCCAGTCTCTCTCTCTCTCTCGTCCTCTGGTTTGCCTCCTTTTCTCTTATCTTCCATCTCTTTCCTTTCCCCCTCATGTGTTCACTGAGCTGCAAAGCTATTCACATATAGATGGAAAGATCTCTGCCTTTCTCTCCGAATTGCTTGGTCAGGATTTTCCTTCGCCGCACCATTTCTGTAATGGAGTTTAACTTTATTTACAAGATAGAGGAAAATGAGCTCTGCATTTGATGTGCACATCTACGCTTCAATAAACTGTTATATTGTTCCATACGCCGTAGACGCTCACATGAGCGAATACCTGCGTGTCAGCCACGAGATGACTTGAATGGCAGGAGTATTATCATATTCTGTGCCGTCATCCATTCTGTAATCTATTTATGTAATCATTAAACGCAGAAATTCAACATCCCAGTATATGTATTTATATAAAGAATCTTCGTGGTCAACATAATGTGGTTTTGTTATGTGGCTCTGCAGTTGTTCATGTCTAAGCAGCAATGTTTTTATTTTATTTTCAAAGTGAATGACTATGACTCACTGCAATGCATTAAGCGATCAAAAATAAATCAGTTTTTTCTATCATGTAGTACAATTTACCATTTTGAAGAACTGCGTTTATTCATTGAACACCTTTCTCACAAAACGTATATAATAATCCGCAAAAAGATTGTTAGGGTTCAAAGTGTCTATTAGTTTAGTCTATGTGATGAAACTAAAATGATATGAAATAAACAGCTAGAATCTTTTGTTATTTAACAGATGTGAAAAGTAGCTAAAATCAAACCAAGTTCAATTTAAAGGGCTGTCTGTCATGATCTGGTTGATTAATTGAACCCAATGTGCAGACGGAGGTGAGGAACTTGAAGATAAAAATAAATAATTTCTAATAAGGAACACAAAAGGCTGGCGTGGCAGAAAAACGTACATACATCGAGGGATCAAGGAGACACGGAGAGAGACAGAGCATGAAGCCTCACAGGACAAAGGAGGAGCACAGAGACACTGATTTTATACTAGATGCCACTAGATCTGATAGTATCTGTATTGATACCGACTTCGAAATTAATGCCTGCCAACAAGCTAGTGAAGCTATTGTTTTTTTCTTATTATTTCAGCTCCTTTATTATTTATTTTACATTATATTTACTAGAAATCCTGAACCATTTGAACGGTTTATTGAAGTTTTTTTTTTTCATGTTTGACCAAAGTTGTCAACCTGTTCTTTTTATCAGTCTCAGTATCTTTATTATTTATTTTACATTGGATGTTATACTCATAACTGCGCTGACTGAACAACTTAAAGTTGTGTTGCTTTTACGTGTTTGACCAAGCTTGTGAAGCTGCAAAGTCCAGCAACACAAATGCATCGGCGCATGCGTCGAGCTCAAAGAGCAAAACCCGTGTCGGTGCGCGTATAGCTATTAGAAAGTCACGTGACCAATACAGGAGCTGTTTCGAACTGACACTGCGCACCAAACTGTAAAGAAGTGTATCTGTCAACGGGATGCACCTGCCAAAGTAATCTTTGATCTTTTGCCGGTCATCATTAAATTAATCAAGAATTATGGAGCAGCCTCAAACCAAAAGAAACGATTCTGTCGTGTGGGACCATTTTGATCTCATGTCAGAAAATAAGCTACTGTATTTGTTTTAATTTCGTTGTTGTTTATCCTGTTCTTAGAGTTTCCACTTGATCTATCTGATTTCAAATTAATTTCAAAATCACTCTTAGTTTACTATTCATATTATTTTTTGCAGGTTAAATGTTGCATTTGTTCGACAGAGCTTCCATATTTAAATAAATCAACCTCCTCAATGCTGAGGCATACTCTTGCGCGGCTCCTTGAGCCACATGCGGCTCGCCATGCTTTATTGGTGGCTCTCGTGACAGGTTACAACAATACACCAGCACAGCCATTACATTTTTAAAACGTGCTGGCACGTTGCGCAGTCATTGCGCTTGTTGGCTCGGGCTTCTATGATACGGTTTCACAAATCATGCAGTGCATAGAGAACATAATGCACAATATAAAACTGTACCCTGATGCATGCTCAATAATCCAGGTAGAAAAATCTAACAAAGCTAAGTCTGGTCCTCTGGACATTCAAAAAATAAAACAAAACAATTGTAGAAACGTTTCATCTTTCATCAGAAA
>JARVJN010000144.1:13150429-13160958 GCA_031763805.1 Argolebias nigripinnis
AAATTATGTCAGCGCGATCAGGTAACATCTGTAGTTTCTTTTTATTCAGGGAGTGTTTATTAATGAGAGTTTTGGAAGATTTACTGTCTTAAAATGATATATCTCAGACGTGACCGGTGTCAGGGACTCTGTTAGCCAAGATGGCTGCTAAGAAACATTAGCCGAGAGCCCGGAGCAAACACGTAGCTGTGTATGTATTTTTAAATTATGTCAGCGCGATCAGGTAACATCTGTAATTTCTTTTTATTCAGGGAGGGTTTATTAATGAGAGTTTTGGGTGATTTACTGTCTTAAAATGATATATCTCAGACGCGATCGGACATGCTCTGCCATTATTATTTAAATGCACGTTGGAGCGTGCCTTCCCGTAGTCACGTCACAATGACGTTTTTGTGGAAATGCACAGATTTTTAGGGGCGTATCCCAGAGAAAAAAACTACCATAACTTGGAATAAAATTTTAATATATTTATAATTTATTTTTCAAAAACGAACAGAGCTTAATGATATAAGATATATATGTTCTGACAAATATTCAAATTTACAAAATCATGTCACAATACCTTTAATATCATGCAATATAGCAAGATGTCACGCTCAGAGTATGCTTTGTGAATGACTCGGCTACTGCAACAAAAAGTTGAGAACAATATCTGTAAAAACGACTGGATTTTAGCCATTTGTGTGTTTCTCAAGGTCAGTCGACTTTGCCAGCCATCAAAATGAGTTGTCACCAAAAGTTATTCAGCTGTAGATGTACATCCGATGATTGTTTCCTGAAAGTGTCAATAAAATCTAAACAGTGGTTTATGACATATGTTGCTAACAGCCAAACTGAGATGATTCCAAATACTGTAGGTAGGCCTGTCGCAATAATCAATAAATTAATTAATCGCATGATGAATGAAAATCATCGACTTAATTTACATTTATCGGCTTTATCGTTTCTTCGTATCTCTCTCTTTCTACTGATGACATTGGATGACAAAAGGCTCAACTCCAGTGTTCTTCACTGATTCCTCCCTTTCTCTTTTCTCTTTAAAATCTGTTTTAACCGTCCAAAATCGTATTTTTGGATTGTTAAAATCAGCTAAGCTACGAGCTAAGCTAACAGGCTGACCTCGGGGGGAAAAAACCTCTGTCTTGTTGAAGTTCCAAAATTCACAGTTGAAACCCGTGCCTTCGTATAAAAAGTTGTTTTTCTGTGCAAAAAGAAGCTGAGAAAATGTTTACTGATTTTTTTATTAAAAGCTTTGTGTGAAAAATGCTATGCTAAAGAGCTCAAACCACACAGAGCATCCGCCATCTTGAGAACCAAAGAGAGACAGCTCATGCCATGTCAAGGGGCCTCCTTCCCATTTTTCTTAAAGAGACGGGCTGCTCACTCCCTCACTATCCATCCTTTGGTTCAAACAGTCTTATACTGGCTTTCGATGGTCGAAAAGTTTACTACACACAAAACAAATTAACAAACATTTCTTCTTAAATTTGACAATAATGACTAATTATTGTCAAATTTCAAACAATATTATTATTTATTGCAATAATTTCTGAGACAATTAATCATCCAGCAAAATTAGTTATTGTGACAGGCCTACAGTCACTGTGTTTAATACAACATCAGAGTTGACATTTCTGCATCTTTTATTAATACTGTATTATATGTTTAATCATATTTTTTATTTTTTATTTCTTTTACTATAGTATTTGTTGTTTTGTGCTCAGCACTTTGGCCAACAATAGTTATTTTTAAATGTGTTACATAATGAATTTGATTTTATTTGATTCAAAAAGATGAGAGGAGATGTAAGGGAGGGGGTGAACAGGAGGTTGTAAATCAAAAGAGGTCTGAGAATAGAGGGAGAGAGGTGAGGTCAGTTGGCTGGAGACAGAGAGGGAGCAAAGCTGTCCAGTAGCACTGGAGGAGGAAGGGATAAAAATGTTTGGTGAGGTAATGGCAGTGATGAATAGCCTGTGGCTGATCAGGAGAAGCCAGGTTGGTGTTTGAAGATTAGATTTTAATGCAGCACCCTCACTTCACTCTGCTTGCAAAATAATCACAGGGAAGAAGCAAATTATGAATTATTTCATGCAACACAAACAGAATATTTCACACAAATCTGTGTGCAGGTTTGTCCTTGAGAGTGAAATCTCACACGGGTCATCATGTTTGGTTCTGATGTGTAGAGGGAGGCGAGCCAATAAATCAAAATAATATGAAAACCCGTGAAATTCGATCGGGAATTCTGCCAATATTTGTGAAATACTAATAGGAAATTTGAGCAAAATTGCTCGAACGTGCAGTATGAAATCAAATTCTTCCCTGTTCCTTTGCATTGTTTTGTTTCACTGAGCACGTGCAAATGCAATAACTATATCCAAATGCTTGTGAAAATTATAAAAGTCTGCAAACGATTTACCACCATTCAGTAATTATATGAGTTTTGTGTCATTTGTAATTAACATTTTTGATGTGTCTTTGCTGACGTTTTGAACATATAGACCAGAGGTGTCCAAAGTGGGGCCCGCAGGCCAAAGTTGGCCCGCCAAGACATTTGGGTTGGCCCTCCGAGCAGTCCTCATTACTATATTAAAATATCCTTTGAAGAATCAATGTGTTTTCACTCAGTCATTCCATTATCGGTCCATTGACTACTGCATATAAGGGACTGTTTATTTATGTTCATATTATTGTTGCTATTAAGTTGTGTTGCAGTTGGGCATGTAATTTTTTACATTTTGCACTACATATAATTATAATTAAATGCCAAAATTTCAATATTTGTTCTAATTTCTTATATATGATTGATGTATCGTTATATTTTGGGTTCTGTAATGTTCTTTATACAGAATGAAAGGTTAAATAACTGTATACTAAATAACTGGACTTTACTTAAAGATGTATTTGCATTCCATGCATTATATTATTGCGTTTGGCCTGAGCCCTCTGATAGATCTTAAATTCGGCCCTCTCAGGGAAAAAGTTCGGGCACCCCTGGTATAGACAAAGATCTGACAAAGTTTATTATTTACATTTTCAGTTAACGTTGTCATTTCACAAACCAAAACAATTTCTTACATCCTCAGTAAATAAGATTTTTGAAGCCAGACGTTTAAAAAGGTAATAAAAATTGAATTAAAGCGTTTTCACACAACCAATTTAAAGTCAGACTTGCAGATCATTACAGGAGCAAGTGGTGCAATCGTCTTCAAGCGGATGAAGAAGCCCAGGGTCATGTCAAACCTGGAAAAAGATCTTACATAAGTTAATTTTGCAGGAAGTGTAATTGATCAATTGAGCTTTAGCTTTTGCACATGGTCTACATATGTACAGCACAAATATAAACGATGCTGTCCATGAGCAGAGAGGATTCAGCTTTCTTGCCAACCATGTTGGTGGCCCATGGTGGTGACTAAAATAGTACTCTGTCTGTTGCCAAGGTTACATCATTGACAACATGATGTGGCCATTCATTCTCAATACTGTATCTCCCTGGCCTTCTGTGAGAAAGTGGCTGCTAATCTTAGCCCTCAATCTGCCCGCCTGTCAGTGTGAAGAGGGAAGCAGAGGTATGGGATGAAGGGAGCTGGGTCCGCACCGTCACCTCATGCTGCGTTCAGCTCATCTGTGGTCCCCTCCCCTATCTGCCGCCACCCCACAGCTTCTCTCCAGGCGGTACATTTTTCCAAAGCTTGCAGATAAAAGCCATTGCACACCCCCCACCCCACGTTCCTGCCAGTGTGGGACGGGTGAAAATGAGAGCTGTTTCTATGCCGGCCCATCACTTTTCCTCTTTGCAGGTATGCAGTGGCTTGGGGAGTACAGAAGGGTTGAATGACAACCAACCAGATGGTAGTCACAATAAAACTGTAATTGAAAGATATGTTATCATGACTATTTCAAAGCTATGGAAAGTGGTATCAAAGAGGCATTCCTTTAAGAAAAAAAATTGCAAGAGAGAAGAGGTGGTTGGCGGGAGGGGGCTCTTTTAATTAAAAAACAGCGCTCAAAGGGGCAACCAAAAGTTGAACTGGAGGCATGTTTGGCATGAATAAGTTTCCCCTTTCCTTTGTATGGTGACACTGACAAATAGAGCTCCGTGTGTGAAAAGGAGACTTATCTTTGATGGGTAATGAATTCAAAGTCATGGAGATGAACGTGCTCTTTGAGGTTCAGAAGGCTTTAGCTGAAGTCAAATTATCTCACTCCTACAAATGGAAGCAGCTGTGCCACGTGGTGCCGTGCCTGTGGCTTGATTCGTCAGAAGGAGAGAGTATGATGTCTCTCTGGGCACAGCTGTACAGCGGGTGGTTCTGAGCCATTGTTATTGTGATAGCAGTACATTTGTACATGCTGGTCATCCTAGCTCGCTGTCTGCACGGTCAGGTTGTGTAATAGAATGTCTTGCACAAATACCAGCCCCAGACAGACAGAGAATTGATTTTTTTTTCTTGCAGCACACACATTGCTAAAGCAAAGCTGCACTACAATGGGTGTGCTGCTCTGATGTCGTTCCAAGCCAACAGTTTCTCAAGCTGAGGACACCTGTGGGGTACCAGTGGCCAGACACATGGATATTTAACCAGTTCTTTGTGCTGAACCTTTGTGTTCTTTTATGACAGACACAGTTTTCAAAATGTGCACAAACCCATTTCTGGTCAATTGGCCCCAGCGGCAGCTCCAAATAGATTTAGTGATGATACTGTGCAGTGGGGGGGTACACATAGGGAGATGGAGTGAGAGAGAAGAAAGATGCAATAAGGAAGCAGGAAGAATGGGCAACATAGTGGTGGTGGGGTCTAAACATGAAAGAGCATGAGATTTTTTCAATGCAGTTAAAAAAGGCTTTGAATGTATTTGAATCACAGACTTGATCCACCACCAGCCTATTTTTATTAGCTGCTTGACAGTGCAGCACAGAGCAGTGTTGGGATTACAACCAGTGGCTGTGTTATTCTGGGTAACAGATACATTTGTGTTTGAGGATTCCTAGCACGTCTTCCTCCTCCTGGAGCACACTTTAATGCCTTCTCTGCCTTTTTTTTTTGGTGGGGGGGGGGTTCTTTGTTGGCTCTGAAACATAATTTTACTGTCATGGGTCACATAAAATAAACAAACATGCCATCAATTAGAAGTGCTTTACTTGTTACTGAGCTCCTGCTCATTTTTTTTTTCTTGTGAGTGATTCCTCATCCTAATATCTTCAGAGGATGGAGCAAATATTCAAATGAGGTCTTTTTTTTTTTTAACGGCCAAATTATAAAGCTAGGCTTTGACATTGTTCGAACTCTTAATTGAAAAGAAATGTATCATATCCTCTTGAGTGGTGTACATAATATCCATCCTCCATCCCTCGTGCACCAGTTTATGTTATCTGCGGCTAATTTATGCCACACTTAATTTGGCCTTGATTGTAAATGTCCAGGGTGAGATGAGTCTTGTCGCAATTGTGCCTCTGTCTGAGTCATACATGGTCTCGCAGGATTAGATGATTTTGATTTTCAACGGCGCTTCTCAAATGAGCATCTCTCTCATCAGATGAGCCCCTCCATCGCTGTGACAGCTGTTCCCATCTGCCTCGTCTGCCTCTGAGGAAAATCGCAGCCAGGAAATTTAGGGATCGCACCCAGAGTAAAACTTTGCAGATACGTGTCTGTTGTGCCACTTTTACTGACAGATGTTGCTGTGAGGATTTTCTTCTTCTTGTTTTGTTTGTTTGCATTATCTGTTACTAAAAAAACAAAACATGGTGAACACGTTCGATGGATTTGTTGTTCCAGTAATTAAACATGGGATTGTCTTGGACTTGAGGAAAAGAAATGTGATGAAGATGCCAGTTTATTTTGGATAAACTTGCCGCTCCTAGGAACTTCACAGGGGAAACCGCCGTACAGTCTAAATCTTGTTGCACAAACATATGAGGGGATAACGTGGTTCTATTCAATTTGTTGACTCCCAAGATCGCCTCTGAAGCTGCAGCGTATTGCATTTGTTGGCTCTCCTATCCCTGCAAGCCTTCTCCACAGCGTCTGGGATTGAATCAGACAGTGCCTAGATCCTCACCATTGCATGAGATGAACACTATTGAATTGCTTGGCTTGTAGATCCACAATTCTAACTTCTTTAGACTATATTGAATTTACCATCCAGGACAATCAATAATACTAAGTTTTGCAGGCAGTATTGAACTTTATCCTCACACGTTCTACTTGGTGGTTGGTTTCTCCCTCGATTGCTTTGGAATCTGCAGGGCGTCACGCACAAAAAGAACAGAGTCAAAGCTGGCTTTTTAGGACGAGGTTCAAAGAGACATGGGAATTGGGCTTACTGGGTCGCAGAGTGAAACAAAGCAACAACAAAAAAAGTTCACGGGCCAGAGATGTAGTAATATCACACTCTATAAAAGGATTATCATAGGTTTGAGGTTTGTTTTGTTGCAAATGTGTGGTACCACAAATGATTTAAATTGTAAATGTGGAATTACTCATTTGTAAGTAATCAAAATGACCTCCGGTGTCTAATGACTCACTGCAGTGAAAATTATTCTGCCCTCTGAAAGCCTGTCCATGATAGCAGAAGGCCTAGAGGGCAGCAGCGTAGCTTAGCAAAGCTGCGGCACTCAGTGCATTGCGATTCACCATTGGCCCTCTGGGTAATGAAAGGCCTAATAAATGAATCCATCAGAGTGTCTGTGTTTTGCTCTCTGTGTGTACCTGGGATGCAGTCAGGCCCAGACGTGCCCAGTCTCCGGGCACACAGAGGAAAGGGATGCCATTGCTGGCAGGCCTGATGAATGGGTGGCATGCCGCGCCGTGACAAAGACGAATGTGACAGCCCCCATCTCTCAAAAAGGGGGGGGGGGGGGCACAGCCACCAAGGGAAGATCATGTGATGCTGACCACCTCCTCTTTTTTGCTACATTTCATACTGGCTGAGACTAAGGTGGCAGAAGAGCCAAGAGGGGAAATAATAACAAAATACATGTATCAGATTGTCTCATTGAATTATTACTTTTACACATCTTTGCTCATGCTCTTGCAATGAAACATTGCATTTCGATATAAAACAAGAGCTGGGGTGAAGGGCAAACCGGACAACATATTTATTTCATATCATTCCCATGTGGTTAAATAAACTCTACTTTATGCAGAAGTTCATCTTTTAGTGATGGCACTCAAACAAAAGACAGCACGCATAAACAAACACAAATGAATTCATCAATACGTCTTCAACCTGAATTGATGCTGTAATCTGTGCAAGATGGGAAACAGCAGTCCTGAAGCTCTATTTTTGGTTTTCAGCATTATCGTAGGTGGGAGGAAATTAAAGCCAGTGGATCAATTGCAATATTTATTTTATATTGCTCAGGTGTCCCTTGATTGCCTGCATGAGTAAGCGACAGGAGTGATTTTGGTGTCTCTGTCAAATAACTCCTATGGTCTATTGGGTGAATCACTTATACTTAGAGTGAAGATGTTCTTGTACTTGTCAAATTGCCTATAAGCTGTAGGTTAAAAGGCAGCTTATTATTATCAGTTGAATGAAGGTGTGTGTGTGTGTATATGTGGAGGTGTGTGTAGTGTTGCCTTGAATACGAGTTTAATTTATTATTTCTGTTGATCAGTTTTAAGCAGAGTCCCAGGTTGGATTAATATGATGTGTGACCGAAGAAAACCTCATTGACCCCTCTTCCAAACTACTCAACAGACACAGTCATCTCCTCTATGGGGAGGAGGGGTGGGGTGGGTTAACTATTCCTCCAAGATGAGCCTTTAGTGAGAGGGAGAGAAGCGGTAAGTCAATGGGAAACTGAGATGATTAAGAGGCTTTTGCTGTGAACAGAGGAGCGAGGATTGGTTTCTATTGCACACTCTTCTTTTCACAGCCGGGTCTAGTGGACAGACTGTAGTCTGAACAGAGCCAAGACTTGCCTATTAATAGACTATTGAGTGCTATTGATCCTTGGCTCGTGTGACACATAAGATACAATGAGCCATAGATCCCAGTAAAGAGCCATGTCTTTTTTTTTTCAGTTTACCACAATTGCATATGATTATAGGAGTCTGAAGATGAGTCAGAATGGTTTATTTCTCTACGATGGTCTGAAGTGCAGTGGTACCCTGACTAAAAGCCGACAGCAATTTGAAAACTTTTGTCGTATGTTCAAAAGCTTTAGAGTACAATGGTCACAACGGAGACCTGGATTTGCGTCTAACATATGATGAATATGGATAGTTTTTTTTTTTTTGTGTGTGTGTAAATCACCCAAACACATTTCACAAAGTGAGGCTACTTTTCTCTTTGCATCCAAGGTGAGAATAACTTCAAAAAGCTGCTATACAATTACGGATAAATTAGAGGGATAATGACGAGAGGGAATGGTGGTTATATCAATAACCCCACTAATGGTCAATTGCAGAATGCTGTCTGCTCTGTGGTAGATTTAGTGTAATGGATAAGGTGCCTGTTTAGCAGAGGCTTACTTGTCGCCAAACGAGGGAACAAACCTCAAATAGCCAAATTAAAAACTGAATAATAGATGAGCGATGCCAGGATGAGAGAAAGGAGAAGAGAGGTAATTTCTACACTTGAAAAAAAAGAAGCCCTGGCATGCAATTGTTGAGAATTTATCAGGGCTCAGGGGAGAAATAGAGACAAGAGGAGACGCACCACTCAGCGTAAAAATCACCTTTACTGAAGGGCACTTATTGATGGTTATAACAGGTGAAAGTCTACAAAATCTCACAAACATTGTAAATGCAGTTGCGATTAACATTGATTGTCGGCATGTGTGAGTGCTTCCCTTTCACAAGTTATATCTCTTTCAGCAGAGAACAGAAGCAGCGATCTTTAAACGATGCAAAGTTTTGATGTCTGTTGGAATTACAAAGAGGCAGATTATTCTAGCCATAAATTGTGCCAAAATGTTATTGAACTATTATAAAAATGCATCCACCGTGTGCAGTTCACGGGGCATAATTTTCCGTCTGCATAGAGAGGGATCTCTAAGGAGCCTCTGAGTGCTTTGCAGACGGCCATGCCTGAATAATATTTTGACCTCTGTTCAACAACACACCCATTACCTATTGAATGGGCTGAAATCTATATGAAATTATTTTAAGCACACAGGAGGAATAAATCCGCCACAAACCGCATTAACTTCTGGTATTACAAGCATTATTTTTATACACAGACGATAATGCACCTCGTAGTTTATTGCCGAATTAAGGGTAAAGCAGGTGTAAGCGTGTCACTACAGTTATTATTATATGTAGGAGTCATTGTCTCTGATTCACACTCTATTGCCAGATTTCTGCAGGGTTTTTAGGACACCTGGGAGAAAAATAGGACTTCCCTGTTTGGCGGATGTTGGTGCAATCTAATATGAGTGGAGGGAAATGTGAATAAAATCTGTAGTGGAGAGCTAAAACTGTAACTGCACCACTGAGTACAGGTCATTTACCACAACCACCTGGCTCTCTGTTCACCACTTGGAAAGGGTTCCTGTTGCTGAACCAGTCTCTCCTGTTCTATTCTTATTAAAGTGTGTGTATCTTTAAAACAAGTGAGGGATACCTGCTTGTGCAACACTGTTTAAAATATCCATGTAAAAGCTAAATTGCAAACTCAAATATAGTTGTAATATTCATCATCTGTGACATGCATCATCTAGTTGTGGTTTGTTGTATGTGTTTTGCATGTAGATATATGTTGTAACTTAGTTTAGTCTTTGTTTGTTATGATCAGTTAACACTAAACTGATTTTATACAAAGCCTTTATTAGGTTGTGTAATGTAAAGCAGAGTGCTACATTGGTAGCATCTTAGCTAGCAAGTCTGTATTGCGCGCCGCTAGCTTAGCACTACTTCTTGTTGTGCAAAGCTCTCTAAAATAGTTATTGAATCAAGTTTTTACTTATGGAAGTAAACGTGGATGTTTAACAACCCATTAAAGTACACCAGAATGCAGGAAATAGCATCTACCGGTACTTTATTCAAAAATTTCTGGAGGAGGTCCCCCTCAACCCCCACCCCCACACCAGTGTGTTCCCGCCCACGTACACACACACATTATGAATGCTTCTGATGCCAATGGTCACCACCTTGTTCAAGCCCAGAGCCATTTGTCAGCAGTGGGGGGCTAAGCACTCCTGAAGGTCAGATTCTAGAATCGACCGTGCAGATAGACTTAACAGTGTACCAGTATATGAGTTAAGAGGTGAAAAAAGGTGAAACAAAAACATTAAGTTTTTTGTGTGCAAATTTGTCTCTACAGAGGTGAGTCTCTTCCATGTGTACTAGTTCAGTATTATACATTTTTATCTGGAGGTTTACAAAATCTGCAACAAATCTCAGTTGCTTTAAAATAAGCAACCAGTTGTTTTGGTCTCCTTGCAGAAAACGTTAAAATTGGATAATCTTTGTTATCCAGATTTTGTGTGATGGTGTCAGATGTGTTGATTCAGACGACACGTGAAACTCGCCTCCCTCGGCAGGAAACAAAGACAATCTTCTGGCTGGACTTCAGAA
>JARVJN010000144.1:13258845-13269637 GCA_031763805.1 Argolebias nigripinnis
CAGTATGCAGGGGTAAACATAAGGGAATTTTTCAGGTTGTCCAGTGCACAACCACTTGACAAAATATGGTTGTCCGCAACCTTTAAAATAAATAAGGCAAAATAAATAATAAAATAAAGATGGTTCTTGGTTCTGTTGGCATCCATCTTGATGGATGGAAATACTTTAAATTATATATATTTATTTGAGGTTGGCAGCTCAAAGACTATTAGTGGAGGAAATATTTAAAATTAGTATTTTTAAGCAGTTAAATAAGAAGGTAGATTTTCCCCATGTGGAACATGAATAAAGTTAAAGGTTTATTCATTCAACCTTTATTTATACTGGTTAGTTCCCATTGAGTCTCAAGGATCCATTTACAAGAGAGACCTTTTTCAGTTTAAAACCATCTTATTGAAATAAGATGATAATTATGTAGTTACAGACAGCTGCAAAACAAAAAATACATACAGTATACTGTAAATTAATAGTGAAATAATTATTAGATTCTTGTGAATGTATGCTATCTCGTTTAACACATTGATTGACAGCTGCTGCTGATTGACTTCATAACTCTTTTCATGCCTGTGATGCTGGTAAGAAAATAGCTATTCACATGTAAAAGGAGGACCATCAGCCAACGACTGGTCTTTGCTGCCCTGATGCCTGCTTGTTGTTCACAGAGGACTGAGTGATGAAGGTGTAGTTGAATATGGAGACCCACGCCCCTGTTTAAAGATGGACGGATTCTCTTCACAAAAATGACATTTACTACTCTCAATTCCTCTTTAATCAAGAATATGTATGTAAGAATATCAATAGAATCACTCATCCCCTATTGAATTTCAAGCCGAGCTCTTGCCATCAATTATTAGGTTGATGGTCCTTTTCCATGTGAATACTGGTTGTGGCTAGCAGAAACTGGTTGATGAGCGCTCATTAACTTTTTAGCACCTTCTCAGACTGAAGAAGTATTTTAAATGAAAGACAAAACATTTCAACAAAGAAGAATCTGTTCAGAAGACCTGATTTTAATCTGGTTAGATTTATCTACCGGTACCTGGATTATAGAGCAGCATCAGGATATAATCTGTTCATGATGCTCCCTGGTTTAAAATGGTTTGTTCTTGTAACTTTTCAAGAAAGGAAAAAAAAAAGGTGTATACTGTTTTTTTTTTAGTTTGTTGTTAATTTGTTAGGATTGTGGTTTTGGGTTTGAAGGGATTTTTTTTTTTAAATAATCTCTCTAAAATAAACTAAAAACATTTTGCCCTGGCAAATAGCTTTGGTTTCATATTTGATATGTTCATGCTTATCAGAAATACTTTAATTGCTAGGAGAACACTGCTGTTAAAAAGTACCTTTTTAATATATTTAACTTTAAAACAAGTTTTTTTTTATTTTTTTTTTTTTTTATATAAAACTGTATAAATAACAGTTACGGCCCAGTGACATCTTGGCTTCAGTGAACCACATTATAGTCGGGAAAATACATTTAGTTTTTTTTTTAATTGCTTGTTTGCATTTAAAACATTGTGATTTAAATTAAAATATTTTATTCATTTGTTGTATATTTTTTTCAGTTAATTGAAAACAAGTGGCATCATTGTCACTCATATTAAGGCTTCTGTTTTTGTCAGTTGTTTAAAAAAAAATTAAAGTACGGTAACTCTTGAGTCACTTTAATGCCTTGTGTTCATGTTTTTAAACAAACTAAACTTGTTTGTTCTCATGCATGTGATTGTTTTTTAATCAAAATGTTTGTTTTTGCTTTTAGATCAACTCTTCCATTTCCTGGAAGCCAAGAGCAGTATGAGGTAGGTTTTGTAAATCTGAATGTGGGGGCACCACCTCCTGCTTTCCAGCAACATTTTTGCTCGTTTACTTAAGAGATAGCTAGTTTTATTGTCTTAAAAATCAAAATTCTGAAAAATGTTCATTCTTTTCTTCATTTTCATACCCAGGTGTTTATAAAGGACCTCGTGTGGAACCTGTTTGGAGAAGGGAATGACGTTTTTAGAGAAGGGGACTGGACTAAATCTATTGAGATGTACACAGAAGCACTGAGCATAGCAGAGTACGCCGACACAGAAGAAATATGTATTCCAACGAGTTTACTGGAAAAACTGTATTCAAACCGGGCTGCTGCGTACCTCAGTATTGTTCCGGTAAGTAGGAGGCATCTGTCACACTGGGATCAATTTACTTTAACTCACTTTTGTCTTTGATTGAACAAAACACTAGGGATGCACGATATTGGATTGTTGACCCATATGCCGATATGCTAAAACTTATTTGGCCAATGCTGATACCAATATTTTATTTATGTTCCTTTGTCGGAACATAGCCCTCTTATTTAGGTTTATTTGCTACAAAAATTGTGTGACAACTGTAAGAGCTGGTGACACATGCATAGCACTTGTAACTTATATTAAATGAAAAGTGTTAAATGTTATTTATTAGCATTAGTCACCTGCGATGCTGTCTCACATGTGGAGGCTTGTTCCAGGTTCCTAGCTGCAGTGTGGGATCCTTTGCACTCCTGTGCATGAAGAACAGCTTTTTTAAGTTAAAAGTTTTTGTCTAAGACTAATCATGCTAACGTGGTAAAACTCACCCAAGTACTATTGGCTATTAGCTTCTCAATGATGTCGGAAATGACAGCTTGTAACCCAGGTAACTTTGGAAAAATATATCTGACTGGGGACGATGGAGCGAGGCTCAACGTAGTCCAAAAATCTTCGGAATCCAACATCCTCAACGAAAAAACCCTTTCCACACCGCAGACATTTTGAATTTTCCTCTCTGCTGTGATCAGGTAGGCGCACGTGATGTCATCACGTTGTGCTGCCGCTGCAGACCTCCTTGTCACTGGGTTGTCATGCAAAAACAGTGCCTTGTATATCGGCGAGTTATTTTGATGGAATGGCCAATGTCCGATATTGAACTTTAACGCTAATATTGGCCGATACATACCGATATCATGCCGATAATATCGTGCATCCCTACAAAATACATTTGAAATAAAACGACTAAAATCATTCCATGTGACATGTCAGACTGTACAGTATAAGGGGAAAAAGCAGTTTCTTGTAGAATCATTCAGTCATTTGAGGGAATTATTAGGAGTGATTCAAAATAAAAGGTTTTGTGCTGTTTTGTTGTGCTGCATCAAGGAGGGTGTGTATTTTTTTCCTCCATTTTTTAAAATTTACCCTCTATTCATACAGGTTAGTCTCATTGAGCCACGAGAACTCATTTTCACGAGAGACCTGTTTAGGGAGCAGATGGTGGGGGTTAAGGGCCTTGCTCAGGGGCCCAGAGTGGGGCAAATGAGTGTGGAGGCAGGTGTGGGTATTTCACCTTTTCCACCCACATTTTGATGTTGTCAGTACTGGGGCTTGAACCGGCGACCTTCCGATCACAGGCCCACCATCTCTAACCTCTGTGCCACCACTCCCCGTATATTTAGATCTTAGTTGCCAAGTCCGCTTATTATAAGCAACTTAGGGTGTTTCTTTTCCTAAGGTCGCTTGCAAATGTTGTGAGTCACGGGTTGCGTTTTTTGGGCTTGTTTTAAAAGTGAAGTTGCTTATTTGGGTTTGACGTTCTTTCCGAGTGAAACTACCTTACTGTAGTTGATAATCTCCCACCTCTGCACAATAAAGCAAAAGACAAGTGGTTGTTTGTCCCTTCCACGCCACTGTTTCCCATTTATCGCTCCTGCCCGAGTTGGCGACAGGCGCACACAGACGTAAACAAATACGTCTGTGGGCGCGCACCCCAAACACTCATACTGTGGCCAACCACTAGGGGGCTCTACTTACATGCAGATGTCAGAATGTTTTGTTTATAAAAATATGTAGAAAAAAATTACACATGCAGAATGGTATTTTTTTAAATCAGAGCTTAAAGTATGTTATTCAAAGTGTTGAGCATAATTTTGCTGTTGTTTATGTGTAATGCCATCATAAATGTATGTTTATACTGTTTAAAAACAGCCTCTGTTTTACACAATGTGGTGGGTTGCCAGTTGTGCTTATTTTGAGCTTGTTTTTATAGAACTGGTTGCTTCTTTATATCACGAGATCTGGCAACACTGGGCTGGAGACAGGTGTGGTTGCCTCACCTATCCCACCCACATTTTGATGTTGATGGTATGGGGAGTTGAACAGGGGATCTTCCGGTCACAGGTCATCTAGTTCATCTATCAGCAACAGTCTTATCATTGTTTTGCATAGGATTTATAAATTAATTTGCAGCACAATAAGGAAAATTCTGAAACTGGTGTGTCCCAAACGTAAGCAAAGTGTCCAAAAGCAGAGCACCATCCACATCTTCACTTTAGGATGCAAGGTGAGAGTTTAAAACGGGTTGACTGGCTTGAGGCTATTTAGAGAAACCATGTGTGAGGAAGTATTATATCTACCAACAATCCTCCTTAAGGGAATAAGCTGACACTGAGCAATTTAGTATTCACCCTGCCAGTGAAAATATTTTCAGTCCAAGTGCACAAAATACTTGTGGCAGGAAATCTGCCAGACCCTCTTCTCCCATCTGACTCTTTTTGTTCCAGAGTAGCCAATGTATGCTTCAATTTACCCCAAGATATGCTTGCCAGGCTCACTTGACAGGAGCTTCACTGTCAATGTGTAAAATAGTCCTCATGGATGATTGCAGAGCAGCCCTGGTTGTTAGCAGTGGTGAGTAGGGTTTGAAAGAAAGAAAATGTGCATGCAGCCAAAACTGACTGTTCTTCATGTGCACTAACAAGGATCTTGAAAGCAAAACAAGGATGCAGGCCACCCTACTTATCAGTTTTAGTACTAAAACATTGTGTACATTGACATCTCTACAGATTTACTTGCCCACTCATTGCACCTTTGCTCCCTTTTCAATTAGTTTTTACTTTAAATTCTCAACAAACTCTGTAAACTTTGGAGCAAACACAAAAACACTGAACATTCATGGCCCTGAGGATAAACAGCTGGCTTTAACACTCAGAGAAGCTACATGCACAGAAAAATGATGATGTCAGTGTGCAGGGACAGCGCTGACTGTTCAAACTCTGTTTGTGGTTGTTAACTTGGCATGACACATTGTTTTTGGCAGGGGACACCACTGTCCTTTATATGTTCACTGTTTCTGGCACTCTCACTTCAAGGTCTCAATCTCTTGCCATTCAGATCCCCAGCCATTGCCAGCCCAGCTGATCCACCTGTGCCAAGGTCCTCTTCATCCCTCTGACACTGCTCTTCTCTTTCTTTCCTTGTATAATTACCTAGGTAATTGTGGAGTAATTGTCTGCATCACCTGCTCCAAGTAAGCTCTGGTATTGTTTAATAAACAGCTGGAAAATGTGCCACATGCAGTTGGAGAGATGGTAGATAAACATAGTGGGGCAGAGGGGAAAGGCTGGAGAAGAAAATAAAAGAATCATAGGACAAATTTCTAAAGTTGAGTTCTAGTCTGAAATGGAGACAGTGAAAGTGTATACGTTCTAATTTACCTAAAACAAGTAGACATTTCCTCATCTAAACAAATTCTAAATTCCATTTTTGTAAGGAGAATTTATTATGGCCTTCAGATAGAGAGAGGGAGAAAGAAATGTGAGTGGGAGGTACGTACTAGAGTTGCATTCGGGCCCAAAAAATCTGACCCAACCCAACCCAGCCCGGCCCCAGTCCGTAGCCATCATTTCCGAACCCGACCCGACCCGAAGAATTAACAGTAATTACAAGTCCGAACGCCCTTAAAAAAACTGACATTTTTAATTAAGCTTTGACTGCTTACATAGTTATTAACGGTTGGTGAACATGCACAGCTGAGTAAAAGGGGTAGAAGATAGGAGCTGAGAGGTTGTTTGTCCTTTCATGGTTATCAAAGCACATTAAATCCCTGCTTCTGCCTACATTCTGCATTATTCAGACACGTACCCTGCTCTGTCATGTCTGCAAAGATATTTTGGGATCTCACCTGTTTGGACCGCAGCTTAAAACATTGTAAAATTCACAAAACATACCATAATATGAAAAGCAAGTAATTACTATAAGATTAACAGTATTCTGTCAAAATCATAGATTTTGCTGCTTACATTTAATTGTGTGAATATAAGAAAATAAATTTAACCATTTTTAACTGACGAATTAACACAAAAAAACTAATTACAGTAAAATACTGGCATTTATAGATGGTAAAAATGTTAAATTTACATGTTTTAAACATGCATATACATACATTATTCTGTAAAATCAGTTTTTAATGTATTTTTACATAAAAGATTTGCAACAACTACTGTGAAAATGTGTTTATGTGTACAGAATATGTACATTTTACTTTTACAGCTATAAAACTATTTACATGTTCATAGTAACTTTTACAGAATTTATCTGGCAACCTAGCTGCCAGTTTTATTTAATAAAAATTACAGAATTTTATTTACAATGTAGATTTAGAGACACGAGAAAGAGTAAACAGTAAGCCAGCACGAGAAGGTTTGATGCAGGAAAGAATAAGATGGAGGGGTGGGAGCGTGATGTGGTGGGGGGCGGGGGTGAGCAAGTCTCTCAGGGCTAATGACATTAAGCAGGTTTGATGAATCAACACCTGCTGAGTGTTATTGGCTTTCTCCAAGCCTGGCCAGGCAGAGCCGGCCTCTCAGGCCTGGTATTGGCTAGCGCTGCTCTTCAATTAGACCACTTGATTAGATTCCCTTAGTTGTGCCCTCTTCTGGGGTGAGCAGGGTGGGCATGATGGATGTGATGGGCAGGATTATCAGGGGGCTCATCCATACCTTGCCTGTGGGGTACCAGACAATGGGTTGGACCACTTGTCACAGGGGCATGTAGGTGGAGGGCAGGGGTGCGGTGAGACTCTCTTATTGAGGCTGTCAATCATTGGCACTTACAAGATAGAGGTTGTATCTCTTCAAGGAGATGCTCAGGAATAATTACCGTTCCATCTCACTTGGCATCTAGATAAATGAGGCTGTTCACAACCACTGACCTCACGAGGCAACCCTTCGCCATCTTTGAAATTGTTTGAAAAGTCTCAATCTACATATGCTGCC
The DNA here is from genome assembly GCA_031763805.1 of Argolebias nigripinnis. Taxonomy (NCBI): domain Eukaryota; kingdom Metazoa; phylum Chordata; class Actinopteri; order Cyprinodontiformes; family Rivulidae; genus Argolebias; species Argolebias nigripinnis. The sequence goes on from JARVJN010000144.1 coordinate 13,265,894, forward strand.
CTTCATTCAATAATCCTATGCCAAGAGACTCAGAATGCATATGTGTGTGAATATTGACAATCTGCAGTTTTAAGATATGGTCCCATTTGTTAATCAAAGTTAAAATGCTAACATTTATTTTTATCACTACCTAATGTTGAACTTGTAGGCAAGGTATGTCCTTAACCCTGTTCTTTCCATTTTCCGCGAGTGACAGTTTCATGCATCCATTCATCAACATCTTAGCTCTTATGGCGCAAAAAATGGGGCAAGTCAGGTAAGTGTCCCAATTCAGCAGTTTTGAAAGGCAGTAACTAATGATGTCTCTGGTACACGGGCCACTGCTGTTTTCCTGAGAACTTTCCTTCCTGTTCCATTGTGTGTTTGTGTGCCTGGATAGTGAGCTAATGGCCTGTCTCTGATAAATTAGGGGGTCTGACACCTTGCAAACACACTTTCTCCCAAGGTCAGAGCCACAGATTACCATACACAGAGGTTTTAACAGAATAACACTGCCGCCAGTTAAACAAATGACAACTGAGTCAAGTGCCATGAAAGATAGGGAGGTATAATGAAGGGTGGCAGGATGGCATTGATTTGATACCAAAAGAAAAATAAATGTTTTTAAAATGAAGAAACCATACTTTGTAACACTAGCTGCTCCTTTTCCCAGAGTCCTGTGAGTACAAATGGTTATTTGAGCCACAGTTTTAGATAAGTCACTTTTTTTATTCCTACAGTGTTCAGTCAGGGCATCTGAATGGTCTCTTTTTCTTTTTCTTTCTTTCTTTTTTTTTTGTTGTGTCCAACATTGTTGGATTTTTTTTTTTTAATTTTTTACCTGGATTATTGAGCATGAACGTTGATGTTTTGGACACTTTAGCTGTGGCTGCCTGGGAGGAGTCGACGGGGGAGAGGGCAGCCCCCAGAGACCAGCTTACCACCAGAAAACTGTTTGGTCCACTATTGGAATGTGCTGTTTGTGGGACACAGTTTATTTGTAGCTCCTCAGACTGATTAAGTCCTTTGGATGAAGGACGAAACCTCTCTCAACCAAAAAAAAAAAGAAAAAAGAAAGAAACCGTCTGGATGACCTGACTGAACATTGTTGGATTTGTTTTGCCTTGATTATTGAGCATGAACCTTGACACTTTTTTTATTGTTAGCCCTTTTTTACTGAAGCATGCAAAAAAAAAAAAAATAAAGAAATCCCCTCAAACAAATAGTTGTTCTGTAGACAACCATGACAACCATCAGCTTGCAGCTATTGGCTACAATAAAATGAAAAAGTTCTATCAATACAACCAAGTGAAGGAAACTCATCTGTTAAACTTGTCAGAGGTTTTGTTGTGGCTTGGGTATGTTTGGCTGCCAGTAATACTGGCAAACTGGCATTTATTGATGACTTCACTGCTGACAGTTTGAATGTAGAAGTGTTTACATATTCTGCCAAATGCAATAAAATTATTGGAAAGCATTCCATCATTTAGCAGGATGAGGATCCAAAATATGAGGCCACAGCAACAAGAGAGCTTTTAACAGTGAAAACGTAGCATTTGACTGACCAAGTCAATCAATCTTTTCTCAATCCCTTTGAGCAGTGGTCTAGTTGCTGAAGCCTAAAGTGGCTTCAATCAAGAAGGGAAAATATCACAACAATACTAATAAACTTTATGAGTAGTTTTATAGTTATTTGCAATAACCAAATCATCTCAATCCAGGACTTAGATTGTATACAATACTATTGCATATAAAGTTCTAAGTTATTGTGTTGAGACATGTTTTGTGCATGCAAATGCCACACTGTGGCCACAGACAACACAAAGATAAGTGTTATAATATGTACAAACACTGACTCATATAAAAACCAAAAATACATGCATGCTCACATTTGCACATGCCTGCTCTATGAGCAAACTTTTACTCCTATGGGAATCTACACCCACACGTTATCCTTACATGTCAACAAAGAAATGGCTAAAACGTCAATCTATGTGCATGGCTGCCTCCTGTTGACACCTCTCTCCTTATTTCACAGCAGCACCTGGTGGTGACAAAGAGCACCCCAGAAGAAATGAATGTCTACACATTCCCCACACAACAGACCCGCCCTGACCCATCATAATCTGCTTGCCAGTCAATCTAACCCAAAGCTACTTAGTTTTGATTTGAATTAACAATGTTGGAGCCCGTGCCAAAGTTTGAGGGATTTCAGACGTATCAACAAAGCCAAGGTGCATAATGAATGAAAAGTCCCTTCCCAAATTGATTTTAAACTCAATCAAAACCTGGTATTCAATTATTTGCCAGAGCTGCCACTGAATATCTTCAAAAGTTGTATAGCAAGGGAAAGGGAGAAGGAGAGAGAAAGTGAAGAGGTTGAACGAAGATGGTCGGAGCAGAATGCAAATGTCTCCATCCCTGCATGGTGTCAGAACAGGTGGCCCGGTGGTAGAGCCCGGGCTGATGAATGGGCTGTTGAAGTGGAGCCCATTGCTACTTCTAGCTAGTGGCAGCTCCAATTCTGCCTAGTTAAGCATTTGGCTTTCTCTGCCAGGAAGGCTTAATTGAAGAAATCATCACAAGGACAGGGGCAGATCTGGTGTTACTGGGACTAAATTGTCTGTCTGCCTAACCAGCTGGTAATATGGTAACAATATGATCCACTGATCACAAGAAAAATATTACATTTTAGGATACCAGACTGGGAGAAATTTTATTTTAATTTTGTTGGTGTGGACATATTTTTTTTTTTTTTATCATACGTTAAAGGTTAAAGTTGGAAGAAATTTTTCTTTTTTTGCCTTTCAACCCCACTGAGTGCATTTGTAAAGTCAAAAGCCACAACTTGTTTAAATTACTGGCCCTTTTGTTTAGAAGAAGTCATTAAAAATAGCTCACAGACGTACCGCTGCTTGACTAATGTAATACATCATGCTGAACAGCATGAGTTCTGTTCGCATTCCTAACATGCTTTATCGCTCAGGTAATTACAACTTTATTCTTGTCTAATACTGTATTGCACTTGCACTGAGAAGAAAAAATGGTGTTGTGACATTTATGTTTGTTTGTTTTATTTATTTATTTGTAGTATTAATGTTAGTCAAAGGCAGGCTCTGTGGCATTTTTCACAGCACAAAGGCGACAACTCGGCGAGGAACACAGGGTGAGCAGCCAATTGTTTTATCTTAGCTGAGTCCAGTGACTTTTTTAATTGTATCAGAGAGTGAGGGTAATTATTGGTAAATTACAAAAACCTGTACTGTCAGCGATATCAAGCACAACCCAATCAAGACATTGACACTACAATAGTGTTCCAAAAATAAGTTGCTTTTGGCCCTCTGCCACACTTGCCCATAGTGCATGAAATGTTTAGCCAAACTAATGAATGACTGAATGCAATTATAATGTACTTTCTCTGAAATCAAACCTGCCATGGTGCTAATTACATAATTACTGAAGATGTCAGCTCTATGCAGGAGGGTGGACTGTCAGTAGAAAGTGTGGAGGACGCCATGAAGCAAGTTGCTTTGCTTTCAGGGATGAACTATAGATGATTCTTTGATTCATGATGCCGGCTTTGTGGAAAATATCGCCTTTGCCAAGTTAATTTTGAAAAGGCCAGCATATTTGAGCAGAGACAATCAGCCTGACCTTTCTGAGAACAACCTCTGTTTTCACACTTTCACCTTTCTTTCTTTCTTTCTTTCTTTCTTTCTTTCTTTCTTTCTTTCTTTCTTTCTTTCTTTCTTTCTTTCTTTCTTT
>JARVJN010000144.1:13269737-13282173 GCA_031763805.1 Argolebias nigripinnis
TTTCTTTCTTTCTTTCTTTCTTTCTTTCTTTCTTTCTTTCTTTCTTTCTTTCTTTCTTTCTTTCTTTCTTTCTTTCCTTCTATCTTTTTCTTTCTTTCTTTCTTGCCAGTATTTTCCCATTTCTTTCAATAGATTGCACTGATAAATCAGTCTTCGTGTTTCAGCTGAAATATTTGTATAAATTTAGTAAGGTTGGGGTTGGAGGCTCTGTTAGATACAAGCCTTTGTTGGGAAACATGTATCTGGTTTAGACGCACAATTGTATTCTCCTGTTTGTGCTCTTTACTAATCAAGACTGTGCAGATGACTTTGACGTTGTTCTGTGTGCTGTTATATCATGCAGATGATTGGAATAGCAATTCTTTCCACATTCGCAGGCTTTGTGGCTAATTTGCAGTGGCTGTATATCTAACGTGTCATGAGAATGAGAAATGACGCTTCCCCTATAGAGAAAGTGCTTGAATAGAATTTGATGTTTGCTATTCAGTTTGCACTTTATTGCCATTTGCAATAAATTCCATCACTGTGTGTGATCGATTGGAAAAAGCAAAAAGTGTAAGTTGAGGTAAGTGTTAATGCATTTCTGAGGATGTCTTATCAAAATCATATTTGGAATGGATGACACATAAAGTGAAGCATGGTCAAGGTACTGTAACAAGGTGCAGATGTGGAAGCTAACTAAACAATAATTTAGAACTTAAATTTTTCAAAATAACTTAAGAAGGATTCCAATGCTCAAATTTGCAACATTCATCAACTGTTTTCTATAAAGCTCAATGTAAGGACAACTTGTAGATCTATACAAATGACATTTATTCATTATCAACTAGCTTGAAGTACTCCCATACTTTAGACCACTTTGGCATTTGAAAACTTTTTATAACTTGTTTTCTCTTGACACTGTTTCAGCCGTGGACTCTGCTTTATCCGCCATGATTGCTTGAAACCGCAGCTCAGTCTGTCAACCAGAACGCAGCGCATGGTGGTGTGAAAAAAATAAAACTGTTGTCTGTTTCAGTTGAAGTGTATAGAAATTAAAAGATAAAATCAAAAATATCATATGTCAACACAAAAAAAAATTGTTGACAGGTTATCAGAACCAATGAAGTTGACTATGTTGAATAATGGCAGCAGCCTTGGTGTCTACTGTGAAGTTTGCCTGTGTACTGAGCTCTAATAAGGGCTGAGTTTTCACACTTGATCTTTCCTAACTCAATAGTTGTGTATGTGAAAGTATTTTGCTTTTTTTTATTGAACTTTATCAACACCACATTATGAGCTTCTGCCAAAAGCTACAGTACATCACACTATTCTATCCAAACATTTTTCATTTTTAGCATAGCTTTTATTCCAAAGTTTTAAGAGAAGATGGGTTTTGATTGGCATTCTTAATTACATAAAATATCCACTGTTCTTTGAAAAAAAAGAAGAGTTTTCATTGGAATATATTTCTGTTACTCGTCTGTATCCCCAGTCACCTGTCTCTAGTAAATACCGCCAACAGAACTGAGTCTGACAAGACTTTTCTCAGAGGTGAAAATAGTTTACCTCTTCCCTCTTCCCTGTTATACTTCAGCCCTCTGCCTCCTGTCTCGCTAGTCTGCTGTTTTCATAGGAAATTAGCCAGACGTCCCCTGAGGTAAATCTCGTGCATAGCAAGATATCTGCATGTCAAGGTGTTCTACGGCTTCTGCATTCATTTGCAGCTCCATGTCTCTCACTCTCTGTTCCCCATCTTTTACTTCACCAGCTGGCCCCTGCAGCTACATTCCTATCTGAGATATTATCTAGACGGTCATCTTATTGCATTTGACTCATCCATCAGAGGGCCATCTAAGAAAGGCATTGCAGCATCTTTGTCAAGAACTGACAATGTCAAATGCTGAGTTAGTTTGGAGCACTGTCTGTACCTCAGTAGGTCAACAGACTTTTATATTTTTAAGCAAGTGTTGTTTTATTGAAATTCATATACTGCCAAGTGGTTGAATGGTAAATTAAAAAATAAAATTAAATATTTGTTGTTCTTTTAAGTGGGGTTAGTGTGCACTCTGAGCAGTCAGTATTTTACTTCTAAAACATAATCTATTTGGAGATTTGTGAAAACGTTATCTAAGTACAGTACCAAGCTAATTTACTGAGAAACAAAGCCCCCAGTAACTAATCCAATTTACACCATAAAAACAACTTGAACTCAAATTTTTATGAGTAGCTTGAATGAACACTGTAATAGATGGTTTTTACAACCCACCACTTGTATGAAATGTTTGTGTTGATTATCTCAATTTTCTCAGCCAGACAGTGCTCATGTTGCTCGCTTCAAGCACAGTGGCTGTTGAACATGTCCTGTTGCAGATTTCCTGAGTCTACCACAAGTTGCTTCATCTTTAACCATGTTAGCACTCAATTGTACAGTCTTGTTTTGAGATTAAACTGAAAAAAATGTGAGTTACAGCTGATTTGCAGCAGGATACAATTAGCAGCTTTTTGACCACTTAGTACCACTTGGCAACATACTATTAGGCGAGTTGAGGAAACAACATAAAACAACTGCGCCATCCAGACTGATGAGGCATCAAAATACCTAAATTTGTGTTCATATACTGCCAGAATTGTTATGAATTGAAGTTGTTCCAGGTGGCAAAAATTAGATGTTAAATTGGACAATTTACTAAGTAGGAGTTAGCTTTACTCCCCAATAGGAACTCCTTCTGGATTATCTGAACTCAGATTGTGCTGACAAATAATATGCTCACAACTCATAAGTACTTTACACAACCTTAAAAATACTTCCCTTATGCTAAACAGTTAATTACCTATTGACCTGTGCAAGTGCATACAAGTACAATACCAGAGTGTTGTTTTTGAACGTCAGACCCTTTTCATTTATCAGTATTGTAGATGCTTTAACCTCCATCATACTGGTCATGTCATGACTCAAGAGAAAAATGAATATTCTGAGGTAAGATAGTCAAATCCAGTAGTTCCTGGCTGCACCAAGACTATCAGAACTTAAACACATTTTGGCCTGAGGCTCTGTATCTTTCACACTTTGTTTTATGATCCATAAAATAGTCCCTTGATGAATTTGATACGCTTATGAAAACATTTCCATCCAGACGGGCTGTAACAGTTTCAGTGGGACGGACCTGTATTGTAACCTTCTCCATCACCATGTTCTGCCTGGGGGCCAGCTTGTAAACCATTCACAGTGCCTCATTCTATTCTTGTTCTGCAAAGTTTTGTATGCTCCCAGTTGAAAAATGTTGTGATAAATGACTGGGAAATTCAGTATTGGCTGAGTGACTGATGGCACAAGCACAACCAGTCCAAGTGTGCTTTGTGGACTTAGAAAAGGCTTACAATCGCATCCCTAGGGCCGCACTGTCAGGGGTGCTTTAAGAGTACACGATACCAGACCTGCTGCAACCGGTCACTCTGCTGACAAACAACCAAAGCAAGATCTTTGTTCGCATCACCAGAAGAAGGTGTGCAATCGTTTGGCAGCAAGTCAGGATTGTTGTTTAATGCATAACTGGTTTTCCCGACCTTTGATACTGAGGTGCTTTGCAGCTTATTGTGAAGCAGATTATGTCACTCTATCACTTTTTATTTTATTTTATTTTTTCAAAGAAGGTTATGTCTTGTGATGTAAATAGAAGCATTGCCTGGTTTACGCTTTGAAAAAGTAGTGTTAATTTTTTATGATCTTGTTATGATGAAGACACATTTCAAGGATTCAAGGTTCTTGTCATTCACGTCACATGTGGTACATGAGGTGGAACAAAACTGTGTACACAGGGCCCCAGTTATATCCAGCAATGGCAAAAATACAACGTGTAAAAATAAACAGTAAATAAGGATCTAAGATAGAGTTGCACTCGGGTCCAAATAATCTGAACCGACACGGCCCCAGCCCTTAGCCATCATCTCCAAACCTCACCTGATCCGATGAATTAACAGTAGTTACAGGTCCGAACCCGATTTTAAAAAAATATAATAATTAAGCTTTGACTGCTTATACCACCGACTATTATTAACGGTTGGCGGATATGCGCAGTTGAGGGGGCAGAAGAGCAGAGCTGAAGAGCCATCAAAGCACATTGAATGCTTCCCCTGCTTCCTGCTCTGACATGTCGGATATTTTGTGACCTCACCTGTTTGGTTCTTGGCGGCACGTGTCCGCTGAGTGCAGCGGCTGAATGAACATCCATTTGGGCTAATGGATCGTTGGCAGTAGTCAATCTGAAGCAACTGAACTTTTTACTTCTTTCACCTGGCTGGTCAGTGCAAGGTCAAATGGCCACGTGCGGCAGGTGCTGTTTGGCAAGCCATGTTTGCATATATTGGATCGTCGGCCACACACGTTCCTATGCAATAAAAAGCTTGACACTGAATCGCCCCACACATTAAGCATATTATTATGGCCCAGCCCAATCCGAATGGGTAGGGCGGGGCCGGGCTCCCGGCTCCTGGTTTGGAATAAAAATGACAGCTCTAATATAAGATATAAACTAAGATATACACTAAATGAACGCCCAACAATATGCTAAAAGACTTAAGACATACGCTAGTCACTAATAGTGCAAAACAAAACAGAACAACATTAGCATAATTCTCATAGGTTCTGCTCAGCTACAATTCACATGCTAATGAGAGCAGAATCGGACTTGGAGCCGACCCCAAAACAAACATAAACTTGGATTTATTCAAAACATGCAAAAAATACAGAAACAAGGCACCAAAAGTGAAAAAGAAAGAAGAAGAAAGAAAGAAGAATGGTCTCAGAAGAGATCTTTACCCACTTCTTACTTTTCGTGTCGCAGGAGATGGTGTATGTTTTGCAAACAGAGAGAGAGAGCTGTACCAAAATGGAAGCTGTCAATTTACTTTTGGACCTGTCCAACTATCCAAGTCCAACAGTTACCTTGCACTTTACATAGAGCAACTGTAGGCAATGATAGAAAGTTTGATTGCAGATTTTACCTGTGAAAATGACCTTAAGTGAATGTTAAGGATGATTCATTGTCTTATGGTATGTATAAAGTCATTTGTACAGATGGCACTATTTTTGTCTTGAAAGGTAGCAAGCATCTCGTGAGGATGTTTTAAGACACCCATCTATTTCAGTCCTGTTTTACCTGTTTAATACCTTGTAACATTTTCATGTCACACGGGAGATATCATGACACTGCTGGGAAGAACTCCGTATTTCCCAAGTAGAGTTTGATGATAAAGATTTAGCCATCTCAACTGGACTGCTGTCCATACCTCTCTGACAAGTACATGGCAAATAGTAGAATATGGTAGATGATAAATAAAATATTAATGGATTCTCTTTTATATAAGCGGGTGTTAAATGGAAAGATTTACAGAATAAATGGATGCATGAGTGAATTGACAAGGAACTAGCCATTTTTTCAAGCATTGGTGACATAAATTACACATTAGTATGTGAAACAACACATTTCTAGGGAGTTAATAAATATTGCTGACCCCTAAAAATGCTGTATGCAGACACAAAACAGTACTTTTCATCTCCCAACAGTGAAGTTCACCAATAGAAAAACTGAACACAAGGACAACTCAACAGTTCCTAAGTTAACTGTATTAATGACAAAAGTATCCTTCTGCCTATGGGGATGTGCCAAATCTTTCTCTTTCTTTTTTTTCCCCAGAAATGATTTTCTTTCTATTAGCCACTTACCTCCTTCAACTCTTCCTCAGACCATCTTGCGTACATAATAGTGTGTCATCTTTATTTGTAGTCAGAGAAGACCCCTCTGGTCATCACTTCAGGCTTTTAAGGACAGTTGAGTTCAGGTATTGGAGTGAGTCATTGAAACGGGTCAGATTGTGGACCATTTTCACCCCTCTAGATGTGAACAGAAGGTGGATGTCATTCACTGTAGGGGGTGCCCAGGGAGAATCAGCACCTCTCGGGATCTGTCCCCAGTAAAGAAGCGCTGACATGGGGAATTCAATGGCCCAAGACTTCTGCAACACAAAGGACTGTCCTCCTGCTCTGGCACAAAGAGAACACAGTCAGCAATGTGCTTCTTACAACCAAGTCCAGAGGTTTTTTTTGTTCTCAGAAGCACCGTTCTGCCTTTTTGTGTTTTATTTTCTCCAACTCCCACTACCACTTGAGGGGTGCCAGTGAGGGATGGTGGTTTTAAAAAATGCCATTCGGGGATGTCTGACACAGCATCTTACAATTATCATGATAATTCATGATGGGCTTAAAAGAAAAAGGTTTATCTAATTTTGTGTTGTGGGCAGGAAACTCTTAAGGCGCAATGACCAATTCAGGTTTTTGACATCGAGGCTTTTAAGATAAAATGAGCTCCAGTACATCACAATGTTTGCCCGTTTGTTGCCTAACTAGATATTTTAAAGGGTTTCTTACAGAGGATAATGTGATGCTCTAAACAGAAGTTAAGGTGGTTATGTTGTGGAGCTGTCGCACACGTAGATCCAATTGCGACCATTAGTTATCCACAGAAGGGATGCATTGACCACTCACTCTTGTTTCATGGTGCATTAGACTGTATGAAAAGACAAGGAGAAGACAGTCACAGTACACTCCCATTTTATGCTAATACATGTACAGCACAAACATACAATACTTAAGAAATGACTTTGTACATAAACCTGACTGCCAGAGCAAAGGAAAATGACCAAGATTTTTTTTATTTTTCTGTGATCGTACACGTCCTTATTCCATTGGTTGTCCAATAAAATATTAACAGTGTCTGCCTCCCCTCTGAATAAACTGATGGAGCAGTAAAGGGTGAGTTCCACCTCACACAGTGTTTTATGCATGTCCCTCAAGGCCTCCGGTTGGTCAGAAGAAAAAACTCTATCCTCTCTGCAATGCTTGCTTTTTTTCCCCTCAACTTTTTTTTTTTTTTACTTAAAAATAGATAATGTAGTTTTTTTATTCCCTTTAAAATGTTTTTGGTCTCCTATGTTAATATACATTATTATAGCAGATATTCTCATATTCTTTGGATCACTCTCTCTTTTTTTTGTTCTCACTTGACAAAATTTCTAACAGAAATCAAATAAGTTTACAAAACAGCAAAAGGGAAGAGGCAGACGGCAAGTGGTGGAATTTAGTGGGCTTAATGTTATCAGATGGCCAGTTTGTTGTTTTCTCCATCGGAGCCCATTGTCTGTCTTCTAGCTTTTTCTTTTTCTTTTTTTTTTTTACCATGTGCTGAAAGGAAATGGTTGTATGGCAATCTGTTTTATGAGGCATGCAGCCGCTCTTTCGTCTGTTGTTGTTTTTTTTTTCCACTAGATACTATTGTAATCTTTTCCTGCCATGGCACACCAAGTTTTTAAAGGTGACTATAACAAAGTAGCAAACAGCGAATAAATTAACATATTTCTTTATGTCTGACTTTAAATTTGTTAAACCCTTTTTTGACCTTTTCTACTTCAGAGACACCATATTGGTTAGAGAAACAACCCATGACCCTGCACACCACATATTTGCTCATCCACAGCCATCTGGTTGTATGAGAGATTTTCCAAAACACTACAATATGTTTATCTGGTGCCCCAAAGTTAACAAATAACAGTAAAATAATATAATAATAAAGTACCTAATGGTGATCTAAATTATAATAACCAAAACATTTAATAGTAAGTTAGGGTATCTTCTCATTGAATGGGACATTATTCTTTTAGTTTAAGTACAAAACTTTTTAGCAACAAGGAGCAACTCCTATTACTCATATCATTGGCTTCTGGGTTAGAGATTCAGACAGATCGGGAATCCATTTTATCTCTCCGCTGAATTCTCTCCACTTTGTAAGATATAGAACTTTAGGCCATCCACTCAACCCTGAAAGCCAATGACAACAAATTCTTTATAGTTTTTTTTTCTTCTGCTGACTTATTTTCCTACTTTTCTCTCCAACTGTTAAAACAAATGACATCTGCAGGAGCAAAAAGGGAGGCGAAAAAAGGGCTGAAAAGTTGACATTTAGCTTAAATGGAGGTGGAATGGGCTACAGGGATGTGCCTGTAACGATGCAAGGGAGACTTGGGCTTCTCTTCTCTTCCCATCCCACTAAAACAAGATTTACGACCTCACGAATACCATCATATTTTAGTGGCTCATGTGCACTGTGGGTGGTTTATCAGGGATTGAGGGCTTTGCTGTTGAACCCATCACTCTCAGGTTCCTATGACTTACAATGGCAGTGTACAACAAGAGGAAACTAAAAGGACACTGCATCGTTGGTCCATGTGATCTGTCTTTTTTTTTAATCCATCATATCATACATTTTCTTTGGTTACATTGTATTATATAAAGTACGACGGAGCTTTAGGGCCACACTAAGAAGAAAAAAGCCATAAAATTATGAGAATAAAGTCGTACAAGACTTTTTATTTTTTACAGCTCTCGTATTTTTTTTTTCTTGAGTCAGATCCACGATGCAACCTGTCAGTCAATCCAGTAAGCGTGTCAACAAATGACCAAGCCAAAGCTAAATGCTCCTATAAGTGAGTCGCTGGATCTTTTCAGCCTCTTTCTGGCATATTTATTGAAGACCTCCAACAGCGCTGCACGCACACAGTTTCACCCACTGAGCACCGTTTTCAAACGGAAACAAAAACGAAAGCCGTGACGTAAAGATGTCACGTACCTGTACAGTATATGCAAACCAGAAGCAGCATACAAAAACACAACAGTAGGTGGCAGTATTGAACACGTTTTGAGTAAGAGCATCAAAAACAAAGTTAACAAACATTCTTCATTTTACTGCAGTTACAATGCGGTAAACCATGCTTTATCGTGCCAGAGTTTGGATAATATTACAACTCATTTAGCTTCGGACTGGTCATTTGCTGACACGCCTACTAGATTGATTGACAGGTCGCGTCATGGATCTGACTCGTGGGGGGAAAAAATCAACAACAGCTGTTAAAAAAAAAGGATTGTATGACTTTATTCCCATATTAATTCTTTATTCGACTTCATTCTCATAATACTATTACTTTATTCTCATAATTTTATGGCTTTTAAGATTTTTTTTAGCGTGGCAATGTATTTTTTAAATCTTAGCATGGCCCTAAAGCTTCGTCGTAATAAAGGAATCCTGCAAAAGAAAGACAAAAATCCAACCTTAAACTTTACTCTCAGAATTATGCTTCACATTCTTTTTTCTGCACAAGCATGGAGAGCCACAGAGTTACTGGGTAGAGGTCTTATAGCGCCACTTTTTAAATTATGTCCGTACCCTTTTGCTCTTCCCTCACCGCTTTCCTCTGGCAGTGTAACTGACAGGCTTCTGCAGTTGAGGCCTCCAACAGCTCTTTCTTCATTTGGAGACACTTTGTCGGCTTTAATCAGGGTTTTAATTGGCAGACATGCAGTGGGTGAGTGCCACCAGGGGCTGGTGTGTCGAGGGGACGCTGACATTCCTCAGAGAGTCATCTGTTCCTTCTCATTTCATCATTCCCCTCGTCATTTGGACTTTCAGATTACCCCTACCTTCATGAATTGAAAATACTAAATGTGTATTTTTGCTTTGTTTTTAATTTCATATTTATGTGCTATCAGTGATCCCACATAAACACCCTGTGTCACACAGATAAAGGGGTGTACTAATAGCATTATCAATGTGACAAACATGGATAATCCTAATCATAGCATGTTTCCCTTTATCATCATCTCTGTGTGCAATTGAGCAGAGACTGAAGGTCTTGTTTGCTCTTGCGTATCAACATAAATTTACATTGGTATGCGTTGCTGTTTTTTGGTCATACAGCATGAAGCTGTTTAAAGGACAGGCCAGCATGTGCCTTGCTCCTGCCTGTGTTGCTGAATCTAGGACATCGGGACTCTTTGTCTGTGATTCTCCCTCCCGCTGAGGTGTTACGAATGCCATGGGACAAACTAGAGCAGTTCGAGGAGTCTGTAGGAGGTGGAGGGAAATAGAAAGAGGCATAGATGGACTAAGAAAGAGGAACTGTCCCAGAATGTTGTGTCAGAATCCTTTATTAAATTCCACAGTCCTGCTTTTGAGCAAAGTCTCATGTCTGTCATTCCAATGACATTAAGGTCAGCAGTGCCTGTGCTAAAGTACGTCTTTGCGCTTCATTAGCTTGTTGCTGTTAAAGACTTGGTGTATCTGTGTCAAAGAATAAGCACTGACTTTAAAAAGTCTCCTCATAATCAACAAGCATCCTGTGTATTTGCTAGGCCAATTAAGAGTCGTTCTCGTGCTAATGAAGGCCCTGTCGAGGTCTAAACTGTTCCTAAGGGCATGAAGACATGCTGTCAGCACACACGCAGCCCTCAGCTAAGCTCAGCGCCGCCGCCACAGTCATCAGCCTGTGCCCGCTGCTGTGTGCGTGCCTCGTGTTGCCCACTCAGCACATCTCACCAGCAGCCGCTAAACACTAAAAAGTATAATTGAATTCATTATTTCCTGGTTTATGACTTGTTCCGCTGTGGTTTTAATTTGTCCTGTAAAAGATGAGGCAGGCAAGCAATTCTTCTGCCTTGAATTCCCTCAAGTTTCCCTCTCCCAGGCTCTCCTGTTCCGTGAGCCGAGCCCAGGATTTTATGAGGTGGGGCTCTCCTGTATCGTGGGAGCCGTCTCTATCACTATTCAACTCCTCAAGGTTGTTATCCCCATGCCGTGCAGGAGGAGGTAGAGATGTGCTGCCAAATCGCATGTCTAGCTGCCTCTTTAATGGGCTAACTATTTGACCTTCACAATGACTCCTTGCTAACTCAAGTCTGAAGAGAAGGTTCATCTGTGTATTGATTTAGTCATGAGAATATAATCTGAAACATTTCTGTCAATATTGCCTCCCTGCTTTCAGCCTCCTGGAGAGAGGGGATGTTCACAGCAAGGTTACTGCTGGTGTCTTTGTGTAGCTGCAGTTTTTGTGATTAGAGGCCTGTATTTTAGCCTTTTGTGTGTACACATTACAGTGAGTGCCTCCACGCACTACTCCTTCACCTCAATGATTTGGGATGACTCCCCATCTGCAGTGGCTGACCTACCTCTTATTACAGAAATATGTATTGTTGTTTATTTTGTTTTTCTTTTTGATACCTTTCTTTTCTGGCCACTTTTACTTATACTTCAAACCTTTAGCCTACAGGCTACCTTACTCACTAAACTCTGACCAGGATAGATTCAAAGCATTACTGGACCTACAAGAGCATGACATACTTCATTGTAAAAAGCAGCCCTATACTGATGAATCTTGACAAGGGCAGCCCTGACAATGACTGAATCCCAGATGATAAACCCTTAAGAATGAATAAAATTAAAGCCTTATTGATTTATTTTTGCAAAAGAGTCATGGGCATAATTTAAATTCCAGGAGGGGGCTGGTTTTAAAAGGCCCTCCTATTTCACCCTAAATATGTGTGAAAGATGAGATTCTGAAGAGTGTACGTTCACATCACAGAGTATGCACAAGACGGCTAGGTTGGAAATAGGTAAATTGTTTGAAATCATACAAATATTTTGCATTAAAGCTATAAAGTAGTCCAATTTTTTTCTCCAAAATTCATCAATAATCATTTTATCATCACATTTCAGCCCTCAGAAATGTAATTAAATTGCATAATTATCTTTTACCTTGAGAATCACAGACCTATTTTAGATGCCCTAAAGAGATCTGGACCAACTTGTAATGCTGATGTTACATGAACCTCCCCCAGCTGTCATATCTATACTGTTGGCTGAACCTCCCTTCCTAAGTGCCTTTCTAAAGATGTTAATAGTCACAAGTCAGACACAAAGTTGACAGTGGGTAAATATTTTAATTATTGCCTTTTAGTTTTCCTTGTAGAGTTTTGTCAATTAAAATTTTCACGTGTCTGTAACAGTGAATGTTAACCTTTTTAAGCTTTGCCTTAAAGGTATTGTGACAATATGCTAAAACAGACATTTTAGAAAGAGTAGCTACTCAGCTTTGATTGTTTCTGTACACAGATGCTTCGAATAATTAATATATAAAAGTATTTTTTTTTAATAAACGTAACTCTGCAGTGCCCTGATGCATGCTCAATAATCCAGGCAGAAAAATCTAAAAAAGCTAAGTCTGGTCCTCTGGACATTCCAGAGGACCAGACTTAGCTTTTTTAGAGGTAACTCTGCAGTGCATTGCAGTTTTCGGGTGGAGAAAGGAGGGGTCAAACGCCAACACATTTTTATGACGCAATGGATGCACATTGCACATAACAATGGCAGAGAATATAGAAACAGAGGAATTATGCAATTTAAGTGAAGATTTGAGAGATTAGTCTTCAGTTTGGAAAGCCAAAGTTCAAGTGATGAACAAGAAACAGCTGGTTGTAATGTAGATCTGCAGCCATATTTATTTGAGCCTTACCATTCAGTGAGTGAGGGGGACTTGTTATGTCCATTCTTGATGAAGTTTTACATCTTTTGGG
>JARVJN010000144.1:13482708-13494162 GCA_031763805.1 Argolebias nigripinnis
CTATAATTTTCAGCAGACAAATAATTGTTTTTACCGTGTTAATCTTGTGAAAAGTCCTTCCGTGCATGCTTCTGTGGCCGCCATTTTCAGCAGGGCGTCTCGTAGCGGTGACGCATAATAGATGCGACTTATATAAAGGTGCGACCTGTTTATGGATTTTTTCCAATTTATTGACAATAATTGGCCAAAGCGACTTATATAAAGGTGCGAGCTATAGTCCAGAAAATACTTGGTGTGTTACACGTACATGGATTAAACACATTACTGCACTTTGTTTAAGATGTGACCAGTCTAGCAAGAGTCAAGGGCAAACAAGATTATCTCAGTTTTACCTAAAAGTGGCTAAAATCATGAGCTTTGTCTGACGTTTCCCCAAACAATGAATGAATCACTCACAGATAGTAAACATGACACACCAGCATCAGTTCATCATTACTCATCACCGCCTGATGCTTTCAGCTTCATGTTATATGATCACACACACTGCTGCAGAATCAAATAGTCCACTCCTCCACCTCAGCAATGAGCCCCCAACAGTACTGGGGTGGAGTGGTACAAGATCGTCCACCCCGCTCCAACAAGCCTCAGTGATCATCCTGCATCATGCACCTCCCAGCACAGAACAAACACATGCCCAGAGGTGCAGCGAGGGAGAATCAACCATCAGGAGAATCACACACACATTACACATGGGCAGAGGATTCATGAGGCTGGCGGAGAGGAAAAATAAATAAATGTTAAAGCTGCAGTTTGACAGGTGGAAGTGCAGGAGAAACACAGGAGGGACAGAAGAAAGACTTGAGTTGTGAGTGAAAACAGAGAGCAGCAGCGGAGGAGAGGGGGTTAGCAGGCTTACCGGTTCCCCCAGTGTCCTGGGACTACCTCCTCCTCAGTCTAAAGGTTGCCCAGCAAAAACAGAGGGAACAACAGAATTACACACACCTCCCAGCCCACGACTCCTCCAGCACTGACCAGCGGCTTCTACCAGAACTACTCTCACCCAGTAAAGCTTTTACTTCACCCAGCTATGAAATTATCATTAAATTGTTATAAACTGCTGAGAAAAATGTGCACATGCATGAAACAAGCAGGAGCTGAACTCATGGGCTTGTTCTACTGTTTTTAAAACCAGCAAAGTAAACTGGTCAACTAACTGGTGTTTATTGTGTGAATGTTCACGAAGCGTTCACACTATTGTGAGCCATTTTTCTTCCGTACATTTCTCTGCATCGTTATCGTTCCATAATTTTTGTGCTATTTCAGCAAATGATTTATCAATACGCTCATCTCATTCAGGACAATCCTGCTATGCCTTTTGGGATTGGTGCAACTTTAGCTTTTTGACATATTTAGCCTTTTCTGAAGCTTTGGCCTCATAGAAAATGAATACAGTACAACCTTTTACTGCTACTTTCACATTTTGTTCTGCTTCAGCTTCTTTCAGCTTCCTTGTGCAAATTTAAACGTTGTTCAGCTACTTTCAGCCGTTTTGTGCTTCTTTCAGATTCTTTCTGCTGACTACAACACTTTTGTGCTTCTTCTAACTTCTTTCTGCTAATTTCAGCTTGTTATGCTCCTTTCATCTTATTTCTGCAAGTTTAAGCTTTTCTGCTATTTCAGCTACTATTTAGCTGTTTTGTGGTAATTTTAGCGTTTTCAGCCAATTCCACTTTTGTTGCGATCATTTAAACTTTTTTCAGCCTAATTCAACAAAAATGTGCTCTCTCCACTTCCTCCTTGTAATTTAAGCTTCTTTCTGCCTTTTTAGCTGCTTTTCAGCTTTTTTTCAGATAATTTTCACTTTATGGTGCTCATGTCTGCTTCTTTAAGCCTAACTGGGCAAATATGTTCTGCTTCCTTCTGCTAATTTACACTTGTTCTAACTTTTCAGCTACATTAGCATGTTTAGTTAATTTCAGCTGTTTTCAGATAAATTCAAGTTTTTATGGTAATCTCTGCTACTTTCAGCCTAATTAATGTTTATGCTCATTTCAGCTTGTTTTGCTCCTTTCAGTTTTTTCTGCTAGTTTAAGCTTTTTATGCTCTTTCAGCTAATATTTAGCTCTTTTGGTGCTAAATTTAGCTTTATCAGCTAAGTCCACTTTTTTTTCAAAAGATAATTTCAGTTTTTTCTGCTTCCTTTGTGTAGCTTAGGCTTCTTCCTGCCTTTTCAGCTACCGGTACTTGTTGTTTTGTTGTTGTTTTTTTTGCTAATTTCATATTCTTAAACATACGTTTTCTATTTTTGTGCTAATTTCAGGTTATTTAAACCTTATTCAGCAAACATGTGTCCTTTCAACTTTCTTCTGCTGATTTAGGCTTGTTCTTCCATTTCAGCTACATTTCAGAATGCTTTTTTAAAGCTAATTTCAGCTGGTTTTCAACAAGTTTTTCATCAATAAACACTCACACTGCATTTTCGCAGGAAATGCAATTTCTTTATTTTTTTTTTTAATTATTTTTGGCTTTTGGATCAGATTTGGAATGATTACGGGAAAGAATGAATGAAAGCAAAAGATGATCATATTTGGATGAGTCACTCAGAACAACGATAATTTAGTTATTACATGTGAATTATTTTGCTATAATAAAACATATAATCTGACGATCGCTCCACATTTTCACTCTCCTTTGAAACCATGCAGCACCATGAATCATTTTCATTTGAAATGAAAACAAACTATCATCCAATAACTGACAGAGGCAGTGTGACGCACAGTCGTTTATGTTGATCGGGTTTCCACACCCAGTACTGCAGAGCCGTCAGAGCTCTTAAGGAGACTTAAGGTGCTCAGGGTAGACCGTGACAATGAACGAACGTGTTATGGAAAACACAAACTGTGGAGAAAGCAGCTTTCCAGAGAGCCGGAGGAGCTAAGATCAGTCAGACAGCTGTTAATACTCATGTCATGTAACTGAAATGGTTTGCCGAGTTGGATCATGGTAATTAATGATGGGTCGAGTCAGAGACATCCTGTGCTCACCCTCGCTGTGCGGACTGCCGGCACTCCCGCTGTGGAAACTGTGGCACGGGTCTGAGTATCCTGGTGGAAAGCTGGGGGGCGCGGAGGGAAAAGGAGGGTAGGGGAAAGGCTGCCCACCCAGAGGCCAGGGGTTGTTGGTGGGAGGTAGAGGTGCCAAAGTGTCCTGCTCAGATCCTCCACCGCTGGATCCCTCATTTAAATTTAATGATGCCATATCTTCAAAAGAGGGAAAAAAGAATTATTTAGCACATCCCTTCTGCAAAAACAGATTCAAGGGTTGAGTTACTGATCTAAGAAGATTATAAAGCAGCTGTACTTTGGCAGAGGTCCCCAAAGGTATAGTAGCACTGTTCAGAGAAGGTGATTTTGTTGACCGTGTGTCTCAGGTAGCCATGTTTCAGCAAACTGCTTGCATACTTTCTTGCATCGCGTCGATCCTTGAATCCCTCGACTCTGGAGTAAAGCCAGTCGACCACGTCAGCACCTGAGGAAGCGGCAAACACACACACACCTGCTGTCATATAACAATTCTACTGATGTTACAAACACCACGACCAAGAACTTTGTGCAAGGACTAAAACTGGTTTATTGGAGAGAATTACAGTAAAATCATCACAGCTCACAAACCACACCAAGATCAGTCAACGCTTGCCTCTAACCTACCTGCACAACTTACAGTAAACCTGTTTCAAAACCTCAAACCTGCTGCTAAATTAAGTTCAGCTTTGCTCAGCTTTTTCTCACCGATGACTGCGTTGGCGATGGTGATCTTCAACCACATCCTGTCTCGTATCTCGAGGCCTGAGTCAGGCAGCTGCATCACCTTAACAATGGTTGCCATGTCTGTTTTACTTGCAGACAGAGGCAAGTCGTCAAATTCTGATGGAGGGAGAAGAAAAACTCTGAGTGGTTTTGTATGATCCCATTTCAGTATGATAAAGGAATTATCTGGGTGCATGTACCATAGTGTGGGTACGGTCCTGTCAGGGCTGTGGTGTGTGAAATCCATGCTGCAGGGTCGATGGGTCTCACTGGTTCAGCTAAACAGACCAAACACAGAGCAATTTATTTTTTAAGTTATGACAAATAAAGATTGTCCAGCTCTAATTTCATCAATAAATATGGATAAAGACAATATGATGTAGTATTTATCATCTGCAGTAATGATTGAGGTCCAGTGTGTTGTTTACCTCGAGGGATGGTGAAGTAACTCCGTGGAGATGGATCCCAACATTTGGCAACTGTAAGACTGATTGGACTGAAGAAAAAAATATATACACGTTTATATTTTTCATAAATAATATTCAACTATTACAACAAGCCATCACTACAGGTACTTATTTTTACTATTTGTCATTCGTCCATTATATGTTTTTGGACATTTCTGTTCATATCTGATATAGTTTTTAGAACAACCTTCGTTTGGAGAAATAAAAAGTTAATTACTGTCTGGATTTGAGCTGGTTAACACACATCTGCTTTCTTAAAACACTTCCTGTCTTAAAACATTCCAAATCAAGTGAACCCATTTATTTAAATTCAGCAAAGTTCAGTCAGGTCATCTGGATGGTTTCTATTGTTGTGCTGAGAGGTCTTGTCCTTCATCCAAAGGACTTCATCAGAGAGGGCCCCAGAAAGCCATCTCATCACCATCAAACTGGTTGGTCCACTATGTGAGTGTGCTGCTTGTAGGACTCAGTTTGTTTGTGACTCCTCGGACTGATGAAGTCCTTTGGATGAAGGATGAAACATCTCAACAAAAAAATAGAAACCGTCCAGATGACCTGACTAAACTTTGTTGGATTTTTTTTTTTACCTGGATTATTGAGCATGAACTTTGAAGACCATTTATTTAAACTTTACCGTACAGTCAATTTTACATTAGTGACTTGCCAGTAAATATGTAATATTCATATTATAGTGTTATTTGTCAGTAACTCTTATATGGTTCAAGTCTGGCAGAAGATCTGATCCACATTCAGAAAGTTAGCTGGCATCTTTTAGAAAAGTCTGCAACCAATCTAACAACAAATATGATTTATGTTTTCTACAAACCACACAGCTGCACTTTAGTGACACTTCAGTGTTTTAGTTTGATAAGACTGTCTAACATTACACCAAACACAGTCTGTGATCATCTCTGACATCATTAGTACTGGTCTGAGGAGTTTAAAGTTTTTTACCCAGGTTTTGAGACGATCTCTCTTAAGATCCTCACAGCGTCATCGTTGCTCATGTTCTCAAAGTTCACATCATTCACCTAGTTCACAGACAACAACAAAAGGCCATTACATCACAGCACATTAACTAGCAAACACCTTTTGTGACTTAAACATCTGGAAAAGTTAAGACTGAAATGTTTGCATGCAGTCATCTGCACTCAGTGACTTCTACAGAAGTCTTGAGTCTTTAACATTTCTGTAAGTTCTTTGCTTGGCGGTGCACGTTTAAGACTGAGGTAATAAAAATCCATCATGAGTTTCATAGTGCTGCATGTGTAAGAACTAAATATGGCAAAAACAGGAAGGAAAACTTTCACAAAGTATTGTAAAGGAAGTAACAATTAGATAAGCATCTATCTGTGTCAGCATGCTGCTGAGGAATCCTGACTGACGTCTTCTGCACCAAACAATTTTACAATCAACTGTAAAACAGGAGGTGCACCTGCAGAAGCATGTCTCCAGGTTCTATTCTGCCATCTGCAGCTACAGCGCCTCCCTTCATGATGGAGCCGATGTAAATACCTCCGTCTCCCCGATCATTACTCTGACCCACAATACTGATGCCCAGAAAGTTGTACTTCTCTGTCAGGAACACAGAAAAGATCATTAAAGTTAAAGCTGGTGTCAGAGAGATTACAGTAAAATAAGCTTTCCTCAGTAAAAACAACAAGTATGTGGAACGTACCCATGTTGAGAGTGACGGTGATGATGTTGAGGCTCATGGTGGAGTCTGTGATACTGCTGAAGGATGAAGACTGAAAAGGCAGGAAGAGGTTTCTAGTGAGTACATGGTGAATAAACAGTGGCATTGGGTCTATATCAATTAACTGTCAACTCATCGGTGTTGGTTTCAGTGGAGGCGGTGATGGGGCTCAGACGTGCGTACCCGGTCTATCTTGGCCACTTTGTGCCTCCGTCTGCGCCGCTTGTGTCTGCGCATCAGCTGTGAAGAAGAACTCTGTTCTGTGGAACTGCTGAGCCTGAAACACAAGAGCAGAGGAGAAACTCATGTCAAAAGAAATGAGAGTGAGGAGAGATGGGATATCAAATTTTAAAAAAGAGGGTCGTGGATATTCTTATTTAAAGACACTAAATCAAATTTAATGAATTTATTTGACTTGAGTGGAAATATTAAGACGACATCCTTAAACTGTGTGAAACATCTAATCATCTGACTGTTTACGTACCACAGAAAAGCGTAGAGTTTTTAAATACAATGAACTGAAACAACTGGTCTGTTGTCACATCAAGTTTTGATACTGGAAGAAAATATTCATTGTTCTTTACAGGAGATGGACTGTACTTACATAGCTCTAAGATACTCAAAGCATGTTAAACTACAATGTGTCCTCATTTACCCATTCATACAGCACTCTACTAGAGCTATACAAAGAATAATCAGTGATTTATCACATTCATATTCATATTGCTCCTCATATTTAGTGTTGGGTAATTAAACGTGTTACGAGACAACAATACAGAAAATCAAATGGCTCTGAAGCTTGTGTCAGAATAGTATAGTTCAGATGCCTGAATGTGTTGTCAGTTTTACAGACACATCAGTAGACCTGTTGATGTGTTGCTGACTGACAGAACTCTGTTTACAGCGCAGGTAACTCACATTCAGTCTCAAAATGTTTCAGGATACACATTTTACCATCAAATGTGGACTTCAGACAACAGCCCAAACAGATTCAAAATGGTCTCAGCACAATAAAACAGGCCCTAAAGTTTACTAATTATAAAATTTTATCACTCACAGTATCATCAAGACAATTATATTTTAGCCCAAGTATTTGTATGCGTCTGTTAATAAAACATTTCAAGTACCACTTGACAATGTTTAATAAAACTTAAATAAAGTAATTGTTGGTTGTACACTGCCTGGCCAAAAAAAATGTCACACACTAATATTTCGTTGGACCACCTTTAGCTTTGATTACATCATGCATTCACTGTGACATTGTTTTGATAAACTTCTGCAACATCACAAGATCTATTTCCATCCAGTGTTGCATTCATTTTTCACCAAGATCTTGCATTGATGACGAGACACTAGGCATGATGGGTGCATCACTTCACCTGCCTCTCTTCTTACCCTGATGGATAATATGGGTAAGTCTGGACTCATCAGACCACATGACCTTCTTCCATTGCTCCAGAGTCCAATCTTTATGCTCCCTAGCAAACTGAAGCCTTTTTTTCCAGTTAGCCTCACCGATGACTATGAGTGGTTTTCTTAAGGCTACACAGCTGTTCAGTCCCAATTCCTTGAGTTCCCTTCAAATTGTGTGTGTGCAAATGCTCTTACTTTCACTATTAAACATAGCTCTGAGTTTTTCTTCCATTTGATTTCACCAACTGTTTAAGTGATTGCTGATCATGTAAAAAAAATTCAGCCACATTTCTTCCTCGAAGACGATGGGTCCCCACTATCCTTCCAGTTTTTAAGTTCTTAACCCAGTTTTAGTAGTTTCTGCAATCTGCTTAGATGTTTTCTCTGCTTGATGCCAAGGATTTGACCTTCTCAAACAGACTGACATCTTTTCCACGACCACGCAATGTCTTTTGACATGGTTGTTTAAGAAATGAGTAACTCATCATTGCACCAGCTGGGGTTAAATAACTTGTTGCCAGTTGAAAGATAATCACCCATGCAGTAATTATCCAACAGACGGCTCGTACCTATTTGCTTAGTTGAATCCAGGTGGCAATTTTTTTTGGGCCAGGCAGTGTATGACATTGTTTAGTGTACAGTACATCATAGATCCTTGTATACGGTTTATTTTTTATACTTTATATTTTTGCTACTTTGGGGTGTAACTGGGACCCTGTGTACACAGTTTCGTTCCACCTCATGTACCACATGTGATGTGAATGACAATAAAGGACTTTGAACCTTGATAATAGAAAACGGGACATTTTTTATTTCATTTTTTAATTGTGTTTGTCAAAAATATCAGAAATCAAATCAGATCTGTGCAAAGATAAATTTCATCACAACACTGCAATACTTACGGTAATGAGTACCTTCCAGAAACATCAGTAATTATGTAGAAAACTATCAGTTACTTCAGTTTCATCTCCATCTTCTAGGTAGTAAAGACAACAGGTTCAGAAGAGAAGTCCTCCCTCTCCATGGTGACTCTAGCTCCTCCTGGAGGATCCCAAGGTGTTACCTGGCCAGAGGATATAATACCTACAGCAAATTCTAGATCTACCTCTTCTTCCCAGAGGAACATGCCCAGAAAACCTTCAGAGGTGTCCAGAAGGTATTCCAATGAAATGGCCAAAAATAAACTAGAAAACAAAACAAAAAACCAAACCTCAACTCCTTTTGAAGGAGGAGACCATCAGCTCTACTCCAAGCTTCCATTGGATGATGGAACTTCTTACGTTAGCTGAGCGTGGCCATCGTACAAAGGAAGCTCCTTTCAGCTGCTTGTCTCCTGGATCTCTTTCTTTCAGTCAAGATCAATATCTCATGGCTATAAGGATTAAATGGTAAATGGAGCTTATTTATATAGCGCTTTCCAGCTACCATCACCCAGGAACAAGATGCTTGAATTTTTCTGCCAGAGACTCCACATCCGTTCCTTGTTGGGAATCATGCATGACCTTTGTATTTAGATGAAATAAGAATGTGTAGTAGTAATTTCTTTTAAACTGTCCAAACCCAATGTGTTTCCTTTGATGGCACATCACAGCAAGTCAAAAACTATTGCCTCTTGTGGTCTGGTAAAAAAAAAAAAAAAACATGGGCCCACCCCATTGCATGCTGGTCCTTTACCTGCTAACATAATCTACCTCATAGATCTACCTGACCTGAACAAATGCAGCAAATTTACCTACTAACAAAACTTATATATTTTTTTACTATTACAACATAATACAATCCTAAAGTAATTAAACAAAACATATCAAATAGGAAAACTATACTAGCTTCTAAACTGACGGCACAGCAGCACATGGTGTTCATGTGTGGCTTCATGTAAAGTTCAATTATACATGTAGCACCTTACAAGATGGCTGGTAAAAGGGCTGTCTAGCGCCTTTTCAATGTTATGAGGCCAAGAGGAGACAAGAGGAAGCAGGACTAGGCGGGTCAGGTTTCAGGACTGGCAAGTGCAGCTGTGAAATGCAGCCCCGCCTGGCGGACAAAAACCTCTTCTTCAGTAGACTCCAGTCCTTCTGCTCCATCTGCAGCATCACACCAAACTTCTGCAGTCCTCCTTCACTACGGTCTTCTTCTTCTTCTCCTCCCTATCAGCTCCACATTTGCCATCTTATGTCCAACGTGTCTACTCACTGTCCTGTGGACCGGTCCAAACTAAGCGTCCCTCTGATGCTGATCCTTTATCATCAGAGTTTACATTAATGTTCAAAAGACAAATCAATTCAGACTTAATTAAAAACTGTAAAATGTTGATTCTTCTGAACTTTCATTATAAAATCATCAGAGATCAATGCATGATAAAGTCACTGATCAGAGAAAATTAACTGATTAACTGATCAAACTAATCAGAGATCAATAACTGGTTACCGTAATATCCACTGATCTGAGCTAAACTGATCAAACTGATCAATAATCAGAGATTAATAACTTATCAGTGAAAAATAAAACAAACATGACACCCGAGTGTAAAGTTCAAGTTTAATATTCTGAATATTAAAAAAAGATGTTTAAAAAAGTTTTTTTATAAAAAAATATCAGTTCCTTCACAATAAAAGTCATTAACTGAACCTGGATCAATAACCAAGAAAACAAAAGTTTCTGATCAAACAATCTATGTTCATACATTAAAACAAAACTTTATTTAAACAATGTGAACGTGTTTCCAGTGTCAATGTAGTTTTAATCACATTAAATTTGTGATCATGTGACCGGATCAATCTGTTTGATTGGTCCTTTTCAACTTTCATTCTTCTTCTGTGGTTTCAGTCTGCAGCCCAGTGTAAACCCAAACCAGAACTAGTTTCGCCTGCTCCCGGGCCCAGTTAAGGTTAAAATGTTACTAACCATCGATGAGGACATGATTCAGTTTATATTGAGCTGTGTGGGGCTGAAAATAAAAGACAAAACTATGATGATCAGAAAACGATTTGGTTATATTAGAGCGATAACATGCTAATCAGAAAATAAATTGGGTCACATTGGATCAATAATTGCTGATCAGGTAATAAACAGGTCACAGATAATTGTTCAGTGAATGATGGAATACACAAAGCCCTTAACAGCAGCAGAAGAAGTGGATGTATCCACATAAACACAACTAACAGAAGGTTCAGCTGATTTTTTAAAAACCACTAACTTTGGCAGTAGTCATAGCAACCACCGCAGGAAGGCCACACTGATGCTGTAAGGAAGAAGGCACATCTGACAACAGAAACACTCCTGTAACACCTGGTGGAAGCTCCGTCCCCTGTAGGTGGACACCTCAGTATCTTAATTTCACTTTCTCAATGTCAGCTATCAAAGTTCTGGCCAGGTAGATCCCCACCATCTGGTCAGAGACACACACACACAGAGAGAGAGACAGGTGAGCTCAGGTACATCTAACAACCAGAGGGCTGGCCTAGGATCTTAGGTTAACCAGTAGTTTACTTTGAAAAGAAACGGTTTGACTTAAACTGGTTCCATTTACAAAACGGAGCTTGTTATCCAGATAAGCAGAACCTGACCGTTCCCATTTGATAAAATAAGGAACAGGTGAAGGTTTACTTACCTGCAGCACTGAGATGATGATGAACACAATAGCTACGGTGTACAGGTTTTGTGGTAACCAATCCTCCAACGACGCAATGCAACCTTTGGTGTAGATCTGAGACGACCACTCTTGCTGTAAAAGAACAGAGAACATCAGAAAATGTCAGTGTTTTCACAGGAACAAAGTCCATCCATTCAGTTTCTTCTTCTTATCTGTGGTGGGGTTACAGAGTCAACAGGTCCAGGAGGGACACCCAGACCTTACCCCCAGCAAACGGACTCATGCTAGCTAGGGCTTTATCAGACTACTCGAGTAATCGACGGATCGATTACTTGGACCTCTATAGAGTTTTTTGATTTCATGTCGAGTATTCGTAGTGACGTCATCACGTTGCAGTTACAGAACTGAAAATGAATCAACTTTCTGTTTGGAGCGCGTTGCGAACCGGTGTTACACCATATTCTGTGACCATAGGGGGCGGTGTTGCATGAACTGTTGCAGGTCACAGAATGTGGTGTAACACCGGGTCCAATGACCGAA
>JARVJN010000144.1:13679730-13690332 GCA_031763805.1 Argolebias nigripinnis
ATTATAGGGTACTTTGGTTTCTAAGCACAGTATACCCACTACAAAAATGTAGACTACACTGGTATGGGTAAAGAAAAATGATTTCAGTCTATAACCCAGCTCTTGGTTGTTCTTTTGGCTGTTCCCTTCTTCAGGAGTTGCCCCATGAAGCGATCTTGCACAAAAATTTGTCTTTTTTTTTTAAGTGGATCCTCTTCCAGATGCATCTGGACTCAAACCTGCAGCTTCAGGATTACGAGACTGCGGCAATGAAGCTACAGCAGCTCCCCTATCTCACTTCTTATAGACAGTGGAATTTTGTTGACCTCTTTTTTAAACAGAATATGCTACCCTGTTTGCTTTTTTTTAAATCCTTCATTTATTTGGTGTTGGAAATGAAAAGTTTATTAGATTTTGGTCCCAGAGATTTTTGCCCAACGTGACTCAAGAGTTTAAGTCATACTAGTAGATGAACGATCTTTTTCTTTTTTCTCTTGGAGAGTGTTGATTTTCTATATAAACAGTTTTGGACTGTGACGGATATGGACACACATGCATGACATTGAAGTCAAATCTGTCATAATTTACTAAAATAAATTGCAGCTTTATCAAAGCACATGTTTACTTGAACTACTCGTGCTTTGACTGCAGTTACATCGTCCTGTGTACTTGGTGTACAGCACAAAATCTGAAGTATTAGAGGGGAAAATTAAGATAAAATGGATTAGTTGACAGTATGCTCTGCCTTTGTTTTATTTGGAAAAGAAATGTGTTTTATAATCCTCTTACAGACTCTTTACATGGCTTTGTTACTTATTGTGTCAACAAGCAGATCTAGCTAATGTGCAACAACTGCAACAGTGAAATTTGTCTTGGCCGACAAGGAGGAAAGCAGAGTTGTGCAACCGTTTGTTATCGGATTCCAGATCAAACCTCCTGCCAAGGTTTTACCTTCACGAGTTCTCACCCAACAGTTCGGCTGAATTCCTTTCTTGTCTTCCTGCTAAATTCTTAGTACGTTACTTTTAAAGGCAGTGATTATCTGGCTGTTTTCTTTGGAAAACTACACAAAACTTTTTGATAAACGTCAGTTAGGATGAATGAAGGGAAGAAGTAATATTTGTAAATGCTTTTAATTTTGTGATTCATCCTGAGACATGTATAACTGGCTCATAGTCATCATTACAGTATTACATTATTGGAATACAGTCATTTTAATCTTTCAAGCTAATTGCTCAGAGAGCAGAACCAGTTCTACCGAAAACCAACACGCTTCAGACTAGAGGATGTCTGCTGAACATAAAGAGTATTTTTCTACTCTTTAAAGCCAACCATGACTGACACCGTGCCAAAGAAAAGAAGAGGGGGAATGTACCCGCACACACACAAAATAAACAAATAAATCTCTTCCGTCAGACAGAAATAAGTTGGATGGTGCTTTTTTAGACCTTGTTGCACTCAAACATTCGCAGACAGAAATAAGGTGATGTAAAGCTCAGGCCTTTGAACTTCTCTGTATTCTGTAAAAATAAAAATTAAAACTGGGGTAAAAAAAGTTGTTGTTTTTTATTAAATCAGTTCAAGCTTTGCCTATTTGTTGTATTTCTGTTAAGCATGAAGAGACAAAGCAGAGATTCTTTGATGCCATTATTAATCTGCAGGCAACTGAAAAATAATGAAGGATGGAAGAAATATGGATTCAAACGACCCAATTATTCCTCTTAAAACTTTCACAAATAGCATAGATAGTGAAGATAAAATAGAATTGTGTTTAAATTGCGCTTTCTCTTTTCCTTTCCTGCCTCAAAGGCAAACTAACGATGTGAAAAATCTCCAAGTTAACAACTACTTGGGAAAAAAAGGGCCGCCCCGTCTAAATGGCCCCCAGCGACGGCTGTGAATCAGACTAAGAATTCCCACAGGATGAGTCAGTGCTTGTTGAAACATTTAGAGCCCTTACAGGCCAAAAAGACCTGGAGTTCAATCACATGGGATTAAATGATTTATAAATCTCGCAGAAGCCTTGCAAAATACGTGCGGACAACCAGAGTGTGACTAGTACGCTGTTCAAATTAGATTATTGTTTTTGAGAAAAAAGTAATATGCTAAACCATTTTCTACCACCATCATCACTTGCTGATCTGTTTCACTTTTTCTGGGGTCATTTGACCAGGATATTCACCAAGTTAGAACCCAGCTTTATAAACAAAATGCAATACCCTCTTACTCCTCTTAAAAAGGGTGTTTAAAGCAGATATAGTGTAATTAGGCACATGGGGCGATATTAGCATCTGATTTATTTAACACTAGATATGTATTATACGATGTTTCCAGGCTTCAATAATTATTTCCCAAACCTGTCTGGAGAGCTAATGTAATTTCCTCACCAACAGGTCTAGTAATACAAGTGTTAAATCTACAGCCACCCTGAAGATACTTTGGCTGATGTTGCTAATTGGCAGAACTTTGTAACCCTCTAAAAGTCAACATCTCAAGGATCAACTAAAACACACTTGGTTGGCTTTCTTCAGTTGCGTAAAATTCAAGAGTTTATCCAGGATTACCGGTACGACGTTTTGTGGTCATGGCGCATCTCCCATTAAAAATTAAAAATAAAAAATATAAAAAAATTATTTTGAAAAGCCGAGTTATGCAGTTTTACGTTGTAAACGGAATGCGGAATACGGCGGATGGACCGGTTTTACGTCGTAAACGTAGTGGCAGAAGAATACTGCACTGTACTCTCTAAAGAAGCTAAGTCTGGTCCTCTGGATAAAAAAACAAAAAAACAAAACTGTACTGTGAACACGGTTTTACTTCGTAAACGAAATGCGGAATACAGCGGATGGACCGGTTTTACGTCGTAAACGTAGCGGCCGAGGAATACACTACACAGGCGGAGACCTTACAGTAAACGCTCTGGGCCGAGGTTGACGGCGGTTTTACGTCGTAAACGGAACGGAATACGGCAGATGGACCGAGCTGGATGGCGGTTTTACGTCGTAAACGTAACAGAGAATATGGCCGATGGACAGAGGAATGCGGCGTCACCAGCATCCCAGTAGGCCATAACTCTTTTTCCCCTTCATTATGGCTCCCAAACGTATGTGTTTTTTGATAATTATGTAGGGCACTGTGTTAGGATAGGCTAAGTGCTTGGTAATACAGTTCTGTACATGTAATACAGTACTGTACATGTATATGGTGCGGTATGTACTATACATACATCCACATTCGACTTACGTCGAAAATCGGCTTACGACGCTGCGTAGGAACGGATCTACGTCGTAAGTCGAGGACTACCTGTTTGTATATATATATACTGTATATCCTGCCTGAACTCTGTACTACACTTCTTGATAAATTAAAATACTTCAAGTAGCAGCTTAGCTTGGTAGGGGCTCACCTGTTTGTTGGCCTTGAGGACTGTTCTGAGAGTAGCAATCTGTTCTCTCTTTGTGCTGAGAAGAGACTTGAGCTTCAGAACTTCCTCCATCAGGCTTTCAGTGTCCCGCTCGGACTCTGCTCTGCTGCTGAGCCCCGAGTAAGGCATCACACCCTTCTGACGGCACAGGTCCACAGCCACCTGAAGAAAAAGACAGGCAACAAAATGGTTGAAGATCACCTCAGATTTCAAACTGACTGACAAACCTTCAGAGTCATGAAGATCAAAAAGACTATTGTGTCAACATCGACCTAAAGTTTTTGTGAAATGAGTCAAAATTATCTTTTAAAATGCATTATGCTTCATCATTTTTTATTATTTTACCCGCCCACTCCCAACATACACACACACACACATTTGTCTTTCTATCTTTACAGGGACGTGGCATTTTCTTCCATTCATTTCTATAGCCTAACCCTGACTCTAACCATTACTTGTACATACCTAACCCTAACTATTACCGGTACATACCTAACCCTAACCATTACAGTACATACCTAACCCTAACCATTACCAGTACATACCTAACCATTACCGGTACATACCTAACCCTAACCATTACATACTTAACCCTAACAATTCCCAAGTAAATACTTAACCCTAACCATTACCAAGTACATACCTAACCCTAACCATTACATGTACATACCTAACCCTAGCCATTACATGTACATACCTAACCCTAGCCATTACCAGTACATACCTAACCATAGCCATTACATGTACATACCTAACCCTAACCATTACCTGTACATACCTAACTCTAGCCATTACCTGTACATACCTAACCCTAGCCATTACATGTACATACCTAACCCTAACCATTACATGTACATACCTAACCATAGCCATTACATGTACATACCTAACCCTAACCATTACTTGTACATACCTAACCCTAACCATTACCTGTACATACCTAACTCTAGCCATTACATGTACATACCTAACCCTAGCCATTACATGTACATACCTAACCATAGCCATTACATGTACATACCTAACCCTAACCATTACCAGTACATACCTAACCCTAGCCATTACCAGTACATACCTAACCCAAAACCTAACCCCTAATTCACCAGGGGACATAATTAAGGGGCATGGGCTTTGGGCCCCATAAGAAGCAGTTGGTCCTTACGATGCAGTTAGTGTGTAGAAGTGGGCCTTACTAGGTAAATACAAAGAAACACACACACCCACACAAGCATTATAGACAACGCTGTTTGCTTAAAGGATTGTGTGAAAGCTACAACTGAACGTTGACCCCTGATAATCCAATCTATTCAAAACCCATACACATGGGCACATGTTGCCTCAGCCTCCAGCAGGAGCTGGATTTGTACAGACAGGGGAGTTACAGTACTTTGGATCATTAGCAGTCTGTACACAGTGTTAGGTGGAAAAACTGTAGGGCACACAACCTAGAACATCCACTCTGGCTTTCTTAATCAAAGTATAATTTTCAATTTTAAAAAATTTAACTACTTACCAAGAGTCTGCAACGAAGTTGAGACTCAAAGCAGTCTGTTCCTCAGATCAATATTGTTATTAACTTACTTTTTAAATACGAATGTTTCTGTTCAATGCCCTGATATGGCTTTGCGCTATTTAAATAACTGAATTGAATTAGTGACAACAAATGGTGTTTCTTTGATGCACTGAATAAAACTCCAACACCACCTTACCCTGAGGTGCTTGATCTGGCACCTGATGACGGCGACCAAGTTGGACACATTGGAGGGGTCCCTGAAATCCAGGGTTGGTGATCCAGGGCAAGATAGAGCTTCTCCAGAGGCTCCTGCACTGTCCACCTCTCCCATAAACTGCAGGACTGAGGCTTTGGAGATGAACGAGTCATTGGCTCGAGGCTTCTTCTGGGAGTTGTGCTGGGAGTAGACGTGGTGTGATCTTCGTCCTCCTCCTCCTCCAGCACCGCCTGCCCTGGCACCGTCACGGTAATAGTCCAAAGTGACGCGTTTTGGTGTTAGATTGTTGCACACACAGATGTGGTGGTAGAGGTTGGACAGCTCCTCAGAGAAGGCCAGCAGCTCTTCCTGGGCAACACTCAGGTGACCTTCAGAATCAGTCGCCACTTTCCGCGTGACTCCGATCTCCTTCTCAAGCTCGCCGATGCGCTCTTGATCTTGCTTGCTGGACTTGATGCACTGGCGGATCTTGTCAGCCAGCTCCTGGGCCTCGGTCCTCCAACGGTCCTTCTCTTGCTTGTACTTCAACTCCAGGACGTTATAACGAGTTCCTGCTTGAGACAGTTCATCTCGCAGCTTCAGAAGCTCTTCGCTAGATGCACGCATTCGAGCCTCCAGCACGTCCTTGCTCCGGGTGTCTACCTCATAGTCAAAGACTGCACTGTCGTCTCTGGTCTCCGTCTCCTGTTTGACCTCTTCTTCTTGGTCCTGATGTTGTGTACTTTGAACAGCTTCCAGCTGTTTGGTCAGAGAGCCAACCTTATCTTCTTGCTGACTGAGTGCCTGTTTGGACATCATCAGCTGCATCTGTAGCTCCTCGAGCTTACTAGTGAGACTGGATTTATCTCTTTCTGCCTGAAAATGCACACATGCGCAAAACGATTTAAAATCATCTTTTAGCATCAGTTCAGATTAATCAAATTTTCCTATTTATTAAAAAACGAAAGTTTATAACACATTTGTCCACCTCCTCCCCTTTACTTATCATCCATTTTTAATGTAACCTCATTGAGTTCCACAGTCAAGACATCTGTTAGGCTGGAGCTTTTTAAACCCAGCCCCCAACTTAAGTGCATCATAAATAATATATTCCCTTCAAACAAAGAGAGTGACAGTTTTAACATCAGTCTTTATTTTCTAAAGTACCAATTGTGCATGAAGCTGTGGCACTCAGTTAAGAGTGGCTCATGCTGTCAAGGAGACATTTTACATTAATGCACCTCTCTCACCAACACAAAGCGGATGTGGCTGAAAGCAGGAAGTGGCAGAAAACAGCTCAAGTCACACAGACCGAACTGTACACTAACTTCCTCGCTTGGAGAAACAATGGGCGAGAGTGTTTAACAGAGTCAGAGCTTCTATCTAAATATGAATAACCATCTGAAAATCAAAGTTTTCAAATAAACAATATTGTACATCAAATATGATGAATAAATGGGTAGGTGTGACTAAACTCCAATTTTTTAATTTATATTTGAAAGCCCTGATATGTCACAAAATAAATATTGTTATTACATATTTGTTTACTGTAATTACTTTTTTATGACTACTGGCTAAAAACCCAATACTTCAATGTAAAGAATTCAATAGTTTATCAAATAGAGTTGTACCTAATTTCCATCTTTTACAGTGGGCTCTACCTTCAGACTGCACAGACATAAATCTTTTTTTTTAACCTAAATCAAAAATCTTATCATAAAAGAAGCTGCTAAACTTGCTACAGTAACAAACTTAATTAAATTAACACATTTTATTTTGTTTACATCATTCTGTAAACTTCATGCCAAGTGTGGCAGTAAGTTTTTAATCTTTGCCTTCAGTTTAAAGCACTATTTCAAAGAATTAAAGCATTGTTTTTATAAGAGCTGTCATGTTTCCTACCTGCAGGAGCTGCTGTTTCAGTTTCTGGCTGTCTGAAAAGTGGAGTTCACTCAGCAGGTCCGACACCAGCCCTGATGCTGGAGCTCGCAGGAACACGTCGCTGCTGCGTGGTGTGGAGTAACGATGGATGAGCCCGTTACTTTTGGAGACACCTGACTGAGCAGAACTAGGAACAGATCCTGACCCGTCCTGGTTCTCCTCCTCACCGTCACCCTGTCCACCCTGGCCCTCCTCCTGGCTGTCATCCAGCTGATCCAGGTGGAGCTCCAGGTTCCCCACAGAATCAAAGGGGTTCAGGGTCAAGGCAGAGAGCTCTCGCCGCAGACTGTTCTTCTGCTCCCTTTCCTCCTTCAGGGCTTCCAGCGCCTCGTCCAGCTGCCTCTCTGCGATCTCCCTCAGCCTTGCCGCCTCTTCCAGCTGTGCCCGCTGCTCGTCTTGCTCCTCATTCTTCTGAGACAGCTCAAGCTTCATTGATTCAAACTCAACCTGAGATGCAATTAGCAGCAAAAGCTTGTGTTAATATTTTGGTGGGGTTTCATGCATTGTACAAAACAAGCATCAACACATGACTGCATTCATCACAACTCCATTCAATTTAGTTAAGGCTAATTCTAACGTTTGGTCTTAAAATATGAGAGACCAGTCTTAAGAGCCATGTGCTATTTATCCATGACTATTGTTTAGTGAGGTTTTTATTTGTTATTTAAAAAAAATTTTTGGTCAAACATACTTAAAAACACAGGAAACTTTACCTGCGGAGTGACTCTGCTCAACTGGGAACAGATGGTTTAAATAATCTTTAAATAACAGGATGTATAAAACGATACATGTCTCTGATTAAAAAATGAAATACAATGTGTTTTAAGTGTCATCACAGGATACGTGGTCCTGGATACAATACAACAAAATCTCAGCAGTTACAATCACACACTTTTACTGGTGTGCAGCTATCATCACTAAAAGCTGTCTGGGGGGGAAAGAAAGATGTGAACCTTTGTGGCAGCAAGTCCAACACAAGATGGTCTGTAGTTTATTTTAAAGACAACCCACAAGATACATTAACATTTCCAAACATCTGCTACATTTAGACCCAACCATGATTAGCATAGTCAAATTTGTGTGAAAAAAATAGGCTTATTCTGTTATCCAAACTCACATCTCTACTTATTATACCGACCTACAAACTTACTACATATTAAGCATATTACTACATATGTAAGGCTATTTGGAGCACTAAAGATACAGTAGTTAGAAAAAAATAAACATATCGGAAAACATAAATGAATGAAAACTGTTTAGGATCAACATATAAGTCTTCCAAAGCCTAAAAAATCACATTCAAATATGTTAAAAATATTTGCAAGTACCGTAGACATGACATTACAGTACTTGTAAGCTTACAAACTGTTTTTCTGATTCATTGCTACATGTGTGTATTTTGGGTTTAATCTTAATCTCAGAAGATTAGCCACAAGACAGTTCTTTTTATTTAAGAGTGGTCAATTTGCAGTCTGGTTGTGAAGTTTTGTAAACAAATATTTGAGAAACACTGAAAGTTGTTTATGCCTCTAATGCACTGCAGAAACAACCATAACAAGGTTTTAACCAGTTCATAATTCACTGAGACACCATATGCAAAGTAAAAAAATAAAATAAATCTATAGGACCTATGCATCCAGTTTGCAAAGTTTATACAAACAAGTTTTGTTTTTGTTTAGTATTATTCATTTCCTATAACCATACTCCCACCATATTACAGCTATTATGGAGTTAATGAAAACTGACCTGGTTTTCTTTAAGCACAGACACCTGTTTTTGCAAAGATATGTTCTCTTCTTCCAGTTCACTGTTGTCCTGCAGCTGACGCAGCTCACGTACTTTGTACTCCTTCATTTCATCCCTCAGATGACCCTTCTCTGCCTCCAGACACTCACACTCCTGCGGAAAACACCCCGCCGTGAGATCCGTAAAGAGAACTAAACTTTAAACGTATAAAAAGCTGTTTGGAAATAAAGAAACGTTTACTCTAGTACCTTCTTAAGCTGGGTGGAAAGCACTCCTAGTCTATCCATCTCTGCGTGGGCATTGCTTAGAGCAAGACGTGTTTGTTTGAGCTCTGCCTGAACTTCTTCCAGCCTTGTTGCCATGGCAGCCTCTTTGGTGGCAGTCTCCTGCAGAAGATTCTCCTCCCGGCACTCTCCATCAGCAGCTGCACGCTTCTGGCTGCTCACAGAATCTGCAAACGCCTTCACACAAACAAGAAGAGTTAATGGATGCAGTTATCAAACTAACAACACTACGTTACATTTTA
This sequence comes from Argolebias nigripinnis, assembly GCA_031763805.1. Classification (NCBI taxonomy): domain Eukaryota; kingdom Metazoa; phylum Chordata; class Actinopteri; order Cyprinodontiformes; family Rivulidae; genus Argolebias; species Argolebias nigripinnis. Next base: position 13,689,056 of record JARVJN010000144.1, read on the forward strand.
AACATTTACAGAGATGACAGGCACGAACAAAACGTTAAACTGTGTGGACAAAATGTAACTTCATGTGCAAGTCTAACCTGAAACATGATTACAAAAAGAAAATAAAGAGGATTAGAGTGAGAGAGCTGAGCAGACTTTGACCCAAACAGCAGCTTCCACACATTTCACTCTGTGCACATCTGTTCATCGAACCTACATAAAACATCAAAATGTCAAAATCAGGAACCGTACATTCTGGATTAATAGAAACTAATGGGATAACTGTGCAAAATGTTAAACTGACCTCTGCACTGTGGTTACATAATGATGTGGATTTACAGCCCAATCTCACTGTGTTTAAATCTAGTTAAAACCAACTGTGTGTTGATGAATTTCCAAGAAATTAGGTTTAAGAAGATTATAAAGAAAAGTTTTAAATTCTAGGCCTCCATCAGACATAAAGGACATTTCATAAAAAAAGAGTTATAGAAAACAATGTTGGACCTTGTTTATCGTTTTTCTCCAACACTTTTTTTTATTAATTTCAGCTGTCTTTAAAGAGGAATTTATTTTTCTTTTTAATTCAAAAAGTAGTTGAAACAGTTGCAAAACCAGAGCTTTGTCTACATGAGATTAGCTTTTTACAAAACAGTTTTCCTACGTTGGTTTTAACAATATAAATTATACTTTTAACACTGTCTGATGCCTTTTTGACAAAGTTTAGATGAAGAAAAAAAACATTTGCCTCCTTTATACATAGTCTAATCAGTCTAACCAATTTAGAGCTTTATTGTTGTTGCCTATTAAATTCTGTTTGTCAGACATTCATGTAAACAAAATCAATTAAACATATACTGTAGATGGTTTTGTGGTAGAGAGCGTCTCAAACATGCTTCTATCAGTGAGCCTGTGTATTGGGGCGCATCTAGCAGTGACTCATATCTGGTCATGACAGCCTCCTACATCATATGACTTTCTAGGACAAACTGACATTCATGCTCACCAGTAGCTGAATTTTAGGCCACAATTCCAACCGATCTATTATCTGAGAGAAGAAATTCTCAGAGGACAAAGGGGGATGTGTAGTCAAATTCATATCATAGTTCAGAAGCAAGATGGCTGAAATAAAATGCAAGGCATCTCCTCAAACACAAAAATTCAAGTAAAATACATGAGTAGGGACAACATTTATTAAAGCTGCTATATGTAACTTTTCTAACAATATATTTTAACATATTTCTTCACTCTGTCACTAGACTGATGTTAGAGAGGTAATCTCTGAAAAAAACAAAAAAAAA
>JARVJN010000144.1:13904624-13922281 GCA_031763805.1 Argolebias nigripinnis
CGGGCGGCAGAGTTCTGTACAAGTTGTAAACGGGAGATGGAGGATTGATTAATACCAACATACAAAGCATTACAATAGTCAAGTCTGGAGGTCACAAAGGCATGGATGGCCTTCTCCAGATCACTACGGCTGAGGAGTGACTTGACTTTAGAGAGCAGACGGAGCTGAAAGAAGCTGGTCTTGACAACAGAACTGATCTGTTTATCAAGCTTTAAGATGGAGTCAAGCTGCACTCCAAGATTTCTGACCACTTTCATTGAATAGGATGTCTTGTTGATTCTTGCCATGTTGTTGCTGCACAACAAAAATGTTATATTTTGATTTGTGAACCTCACTGACAGACTTCAGCACGAAAAACAAGTTTGAAGTGATGAACTTTTTTGCAGTGTATTACCATTAAACATGTTCCCCATGTCCTGTGATGCTTTATGTCCTGATTTTATATGTATTCCACTAAGAGAATTCATTCACTGCAGCTGTCTGCACATTGGATTTATTGTACTGCAGAGCAGAAAACTTTGTTGCTGAGAAACTTAAAATAACATCAGAGCCTTCAATGTCTCATGACTGGAGAGATTATAGCTTTGCTTGAAATGGAAACAAACAGATGGCAATATGAGCTGCAGAAAGCCAAAGGTCACGTATTGCAAAGAAGGCATGGTGTTCTGGCTATTGTAAGATGAGAGTAGGTAAAGCTGCCAGGATGTCAGAGACTAGTTCTGATTATAGGTATTATTACTATTAGTTGATATTTTAGAGCTATTTTATTTCTTAAATTTTCAAGATTAAAAAAAATGCCTTGCTGCAATTTACTATAAATCAAAGCAACTGTTCAGATCTTTTGGAGTGGGTTCTGATATCTTACTGGTTCTTACCTGGTAGTTCAATGAGTGTAGTGTTTTTTATTTGTACTAACATTTTGATATTTTTAGCACTAATAATCTACATTAACAAAAATGAATGAAACATGTCTGCCTTCTCATGTTATTCCCACACATTTACACAGAGTTCAGACTTAAAAATGGTATTGCAGCCAGAGTGAAGGAGGAACTCGTCCTTCACATCTTCAACTTTCAGCTTCTAGTTTTGTGTCTAATTATAACATAACTTGATGGTTTCAAAACAAGAAAATCATCAGGAGTGACCCCTGAAATAGACATTCTGACTCTGAAAGTTTTCATTCATTCAACCTTTATTTAAACAGATAAGTCACACTGAGCCTCGAAGACTCGTTTGGAAGTGAGACCTGCATGTTTGGACAGACAAGAAAAGTGGTGAAAAATGACATAGGAAACCCTAACACAATTTTGACCTCTGAAGGTCAAAAATGTGATAATGAAAAATAAATCTTGCACACAAGCACATAATGACGCCGACATTACGCAGAGGGGGGCAGGGGGACGCAAGGGCAGTGAGCAGCCACTGACAACACACAGGCTCAGTAGAAGGGTTGGGAGAGCATCAGGTTTACTAAACTGTCCAGGCGTGTTGAGATAAAACGGTCTGTCAAAGCCAGTCAGGGAGCTGAATTCAGATAAACAATTGTTTTGGGGACAGCAAGAGCGTTAATGACATCTACCTTCAATCTGTGTCGTCCGCTCACTTCCGAAATGTCCAAATTAAATGACCATACTAATGGAACGTGCTTGAGAATAATCCCCAAGATATGATCCATTCTGCCAAAAGTCTGGTTTCTCGAGACATGATCCAAGCCATCATATACTGCAGGCAGCCTGACCAGGTCCAGATTTGCTGCCGACGACTTCCTGGTTTGTTGATAGACCTGGAACCAGCTGAATCCAAAAAGCAAGAACCAGTTTTCATAAATCCAATTAAATATGCATCCTTAAGATCCACAGATGACAGCAGAGATAGACACGTCATCAAGTCTTCCAAGTCGATGAGATATCCAGCTGTGTGCAGCCAACAGGGCAAATCGTCTCGCCTACAGCCTGTCTTCTTGTTGAAGAAATGTTATCAGTTGTGTTGAGGGACCAACTGACCAAATTGAAGTCCATAGTTATGATTCAGAAGATTTTGTAGAAGAGGAGGCTCTCAGACAGTTTCACAGACTAGACAAAGCAAAGCGGAGACCGAGAGGAGACGTCCGCCCTTGAGAAGAGAAAGTGTTGAAGTGAGCAAAGTTGGAAATCCTTGACCAACTCCACCTCAAAATCCAATATGCTGCTTTGCACATGTAATGTGCTGATAGCTTCAGTGACAAACTTATTAAATCAGTCATGAACATAGTACTGGTCTACCTCTACTAGCCTATGTTCGCATCACAAGTCCGAATGGAATTCATTTTTTTCCTTCTGTTTTTTGGCGTGATTGTTCACATTTAAAAGAAACAGTAATCAGATTACAGTGTGAACAACCTACAGCCCTGAAGTAACTAACATGCAGAAAAAGATGTGACCTAACACAGCCTGGTTACAATGTGACCTCTGAAGTTCAGTTTGAACAGAACGGCTCCTTTAAACATTACCGGTAATTAAATCTCAAACCTCACTTTCTTTCCCTTGACTGCCTCCATCAACTGTGTTCGTCATTTCATCTCAGGTTTACATTTGATCTTGTTCCCTCTCGCCCACTCAGGCGCAGATTTGTGACACATCACATTTTGGTTATGTAAATGTCAAATTAAATACAACTAAGATTGGAAAACATTGGGTATGTATCCGATTTATAATGAAGGTGCCCAGGGTGTTATTTGATAAATTGAATAAATAAAATTAGATTTGTGATGTTCAGATGGTCACAAATGAGCAAAGTGTCTGACTTGGGCCACATTTGTCTGCAGTGTGAACATAGCCTTAATGAACGTGTTGCTTCAGTGTTCAAATTAATAAAATGCATTAAAAAAATCTACTGTTATTGCCTTTTAATGCTAGAAGTAGTTGGCCTGTTTGCTAATCACAACAGTTAGCAAATCCTACTGCTTTTCCAATTTGCAACTGGTGTGATCAGCGAACAGCCTGTTTTAGTGGAACCAAGACCAAAGTGGACAACTGACATCTTTCACATTTTTAAAGATTTTTTACTGTATATGGATTCATACAACTGTTATTTTACAACCATTTATACCACCAGATTCATGTTGCACAGTTACTTAGCTGTTCATTTGCATGCATGTGCAGAAGCTCAATGTAGCACTTCTGGCTGTTCAGTGCCCTGAGATGACTTCTGTTGTGACTTGGGGCCATATACCAGTAAGTAAACTGAATTGAATTGGCAGGAATTTTACGATATTTCAGTTATCTGTGCAGGGCATCAATGATAGTGAAACACTGAATATTTTAACATTATAGTTGTTTCAAGATGGCAATGCACTTTGGTCTTGGCCTTGACTTATCAATCCTGTCTTTTTTTTTTTCTAAACCACCATTCAGAGCTGCCTACACCAGTTAAGCTATTTTCATAAGCTTTCTTCTGAAACCCTCCTAAGAAAACAAACGATCTTGTTAAGTTGATGAATGTTAAACTTGTTTTTTCTGTCAGCTCTTTGAGTATATATCCATAAGCAGTATGAGGATTTTGAGTCTTGCGTAGAAGAATTGTAATTCTTACTTTTGTTTGCAGGAGATGGTTGGAGGAGGAGAGTTGAAGGAGGGATTCCTGGGAGCAAGTTGAGTGAGAGGATCCTGTTGGAGAGAGGAGCAGGTTGACCCAGATGGAGTAGATGGTGAAGATGGTGATGGGACATCGAATAACCCACCAAGGTAGAGACCCATGGATGTAGAGAGCCTTGGAGAAGGCCAGAGGGAGTCAGGCTGTGGAAGGTCCGATTGGCAGAAGATGTCCCAGCACTGAAGAGGTGTCCTGCAGTTGCTTAAATAAGTGAGTCAGCAGTCCTCCTCAGAGTGGCAGCAGGTGTGGTGAGTTGAGTGATTGGCTGTGGAATGAAGAGTGACAGACAGAAAAACCAGGAATCCCACATAAACAAAGATGACAAATATCCAGTGTTTCAAGTGAAGGCAATACCATTTGATACAAACAAAATACAGTGGTCCCTTGTTTATCGCGTAGAGATCCGTACCCTGAATCCTCGCTATTAGTGAAAAAACTGAGGAGTAGGAATAGTAGTACAAGTAGTAAGTAGACGTTTATTTTACTAATGTATTTATAATGCTTTAAAAGAGCACAGAATGTGATGATTTCACCTCATCACGGGATGAAGAGCATCTCAGCGTGACCGCAGCAGAAGTAAGGAGTACTTTCAGGAGGATCAGCCCTCAAAAAGATACCGGCCCATACAACATCCCCAGGAAAGTGTTGAAAGAACGTGCCGATCAGCTCTGCTAGGTGCTGGCCAACATCTTTAACACCTCACTTGCCCTGGAGACAGTTCCCACCTGCCTAAAGACCACCACCATCATCCCAGTCCCAAAGAGCTCTACAGTGACGGGTCTGAATGACTATCGGCCAGTGGCCCTCACCCTGATAATCGCTAAATGCTTTGAAAAACTGGTCATGACCCAAATCAAAACATCCACCAACATCAACGGGGACCCTCATCAGTATGCATACCACGAGAACCGATCAACAGAGGATGCCATCTCCTCTGTGGTCCACACTGCTCTCANNNNAGGAGGAAGCTTCTCCTGCAGCTGTGGACTGCACACAGGTGCAGCAGGTGCTAAATAATTAAAAATAATATAATATAGTAATAATATATATAGCTAGTCTATTGTACGTTTGGCTTTTAGCTAGCCCTATATTTAGCTTTTAACTACCCTTTTGTACTAAAACCTTTTGTTACATTTAGCTATGCTTTTGATACTTTTAGATAACATTTGTGCAATGTTTAGCTTGCCTCTTACTACTTTTAGCTACCAATTTAATAAATGTAGCTTTTCACTACCTTTCTGCTACATTAACCTTCAGATAACCATTTGCTGTTATTAACAGCAAAAGTAACAGCTGTTACTAACTGTACTTGTTACTATTTTTAGCATTTGTCTAACATTTGGCTATGTTTAGCGTGTTGCAAATTTTTGCAACTGCTTTTTGCAAAATTTAGCTTTTAGCTAGGCTTTTGTTAATGTTTACTTTTTTGCTAGTGTCTTACTTTTACCTAGGCTAGCCCTTTGTTATGGCTAGCAGTTTCACTTTTCACTACAGGTAGTCCTCGACTTACGACGGTCTCGAGTTACGACGTTTCGTGGTTACGACGCGCATCTCTGTCAAAAAATAAAATAAAAATTATTTTGAAAATTTTTATTTTGAAAAACCGAGTTCTGAGTTCCTTCCGGCTTTGACGGCAGAAGCAGAAAAATATGCCGGACCTTATTGTTTGTTTGGACCGGCAGACCAACGAGGAGGGACCGCGCGAAGCAATGGAAAACTACAGGCAGCTGCAGAGCTTGGAGGAACAACGAGCTAACATGCTAACAGACGGAGGAACGGCTTCAACCAGCTCCCAGTAGGAAATTAACTCTTTTTTCACTTCAGTATGGCTCTCAAATGTATGTTTTTTGATAATTATGTGTACTACTGTGTTAGGATAGGCGAAGTGCTTGGTAAAATACAGTATATTGTTCGTATAAGGTGCAGTTTGTATGTATGTTCCGACACGACAAAATTCGGGTTACAACGACGCGTAGGAACGGAACTTCGTCGTAAGTCGAGGACTACCTGTATTTAACAGTTTTGCTAAAATTTTGTTTTGCTACTCTATTGCTACTTTTGTTTTCCATTTAGCATTTTTTGCCACTTTTTCTGTTCAGCTAGCATTTTGCAATAGCCTACTTAGCATTTAGCTAGCCTTTTGCCATTATTTATTTTTCATTAGCATTTAGCTACTTAGCCTATAGCTAATGTTTTTCTTTTGTTTGTTGGTGTTGTTAGCTAACAAAACCCAGTTCAAGCTAATTTCAGTAGCCATTCTACATTTTTCCTCAGTAATTATTTTTATGTGGTGGGTGTCCACCGTTGGTCACGAGGACCCCTTGCTTCAGTCTGACAGGCCTCTGTCTCTGAGGACAGGACACCGAGGGAAGATTGTTGACAGCTCCTCCTCACCGTGTCCATGCAGGAGAAAACAGGAGGCGGCCCAGCAGGAGGACCGAGTCGTGGTCCCCTCCTCCCTCCTCCTCCCCCCTGCCCCCGAACAAAACCGACGCTTTCCGTGAATGTGCGAGCTCCCTCCTCGCCAGCAGCCATAATGTGGATTATTCAGGAATAATTCGTCTGATCCAGTGCCGTGCTGCGTTTCTGTTTTTTTTTTTTAGGGGAGGGGGTTCCGTTTCATTTTGTTTTCATTTTGTTTATATTTCATTTTAATTTTTTATGTAAACGTGACGCGGCTCCTGCGAGGTGAAAATCCTCCGGGTTTTTTTCTTCCTTGCTGGTGTTTTTTTTTTTTTCCTCCTCTTGCTTCGGTTTGCTCAGACATCTCATCTGTCATGGAGGCTTTTATTGTGGACCATTAAGATGTAGTCCTCCTCCCTCGACTGCATATCCTGACAGCTCATGGCGTTTTTCTGCTTCTGACTGAAAGATGGGGTCTGTCCTGATGATGATGATGATGATGGCCATTGCACACGCCAGGACGATTCATTTAGGACATCTGCGATCTTTTAACGATTATACTGTGACGTCACTTGGATATAAAACCAGGGAATAAAGAGTTATCATTTTTGATCCAGGCCTCTCGACGTGATGCAACATAAAAACCTGTTTTCTCGGATGATATTCAAATGAAGGGAAGCAGTAAAAAAAAAAAAAAAAAAAGAACAGGGAGGCAGTGGATGCATGTGCCCCCCCTTTCTCTTTAACACAAATCTAAATATGACAGCATCCTTGGACTGTTCGATCAGCTGTTGATTCTTCATGTTTATTACATGTTCAACCATCCGATGATCTGCCATGGATTTTGTGCATAACAGGTGTTGTTTGAGGAGCAGGCAGCTCCATCATGTGTCTTCATGTCGATCTAGCGAGCTGTGAAACAAAGCAACCGGGACCCTTCGGTTTGTTTTTGACCGTGAATGAAGAGCAGAGCCAAAGAATGAGGGGATGAGAGGTAGGTCATCATCTGTCCGTCTCTTCTTTATTCTACACGCACACGGAGAGAAAAACAACACAGCAGAGGTGATTTTGACACCTGTTCATCTGTTTTTTTAACTCCACCCTGTGTTTCAGGCCTAGCCGACATGGCAGCCATTTAATCAGGTGAAATGATGTTAGTCAAGCTGGTGTTTTGTATTTAAAAAAACAAGGCAGATTATTGTCTTGTGTTCATGGCCTACATTGTCATAGCCCACCCAAACCAGGCAGCAGCGTCCCTCCCTATGCTTTATCACCCCCCACCCGCCTCAGTAATAGTAGCTATAGGTGCCAAATTTGGTTTGTAATCCAGTTTTATGCACCTCCTAGTTTTCTTTTGGCGTTGTTGCTTTACTGCCGAGCCCGGCTGCGATGAATAAACTCATCGTTTTAAGCTCCTGTTGCGTTTGATGCCGTCTTTCCAGACAGACGCAGAGTAAAATAAATATATATTTATATATAAACAGACGGCCTCCTGTGCTACATTTTTCCATCGCCATGAATGGTACAGATTACACCCACTCCTTTTTTATTTATATATTTATTTTTTTTACTGGCTGTCATGCGTGCACATGCACAAAGACCAGCAGAGGGGGAGCTTATAATGTCCTTTCCTCATTTACAACATCTCTCTGTTTGTTGGACATGCCCAGTGTTGGTTATGCTGTGTCTGCTCCACACCCCACCCCCCCGTACACCCCCATGCATTCAGTCAAACACCCACACTTGCACAAAGTATGCGAGCTGTAGTATCGTAGCAACGGGCTAGGTAATTACTGAGAGAGCCGAGGAGCTGGCATGCTGTAGAGCCGCTGATCTGATCCCAGCGTTAGAGAAACAGAAAGGCAGAGATTTGAGCTGTGTTGGCCAACACGACACTTCCACATCCACACGGTCTCCACTTGAGTTCCCTGTCCGTTTAGAGTGCTTACAAGGAGGCCTGATGTCTTCGTTTTATTTATTTATACATATATATATATATAAAAAATGTGTTTGTGTTCACAGGTGGCGAGGCCGTGGACAAAGAGGGAGGATGATTCGTTCAAGTAGAAAAGATCAGTAACGGCCTCTCCTTGTAGAGACGAGGGAGCCGTGGGAGACGACGGCTGCAGGAGGATAGGAACTGTGTTTAAAGGGGTTGGCCAGGCTCTCTTGGAAGGTGACGGAATGGCGAACCAGAGCTTCGCCATCGACGGGCCTGGCAGTTTACTGGCCGTGCTGGCCTCCCAGAGCGGTCTGGCAAAAGGCGGCAGCAGCAGCGACAGCGGCACTGGCGGAATCTCTGCCACAGACGTGTCTGCCTACTTTAAGCTGGTCTTCTTGGGGTTGATCATCTGCGTCAGCCTGGTAGGCAACCTCTTGGTGTCCATGCTGGTGCTGCGAGACAGGACACTTCATAAGGCTCCTTATTTCTTTCTTTTGGACCTGTGCCTGGCTGATGCAGTTCGCTCTGCTGCCTGCTTCCCCTTCGTACTGGTTTCCGTCCACAACAGCTCAGCCTGGACTTACAGTGCCTTGAGTTGCAAAGTTGTAGCTTTCATGGCCGTCCTCTTTTGTTTTCACGCTGCCTTCATGCTGTTCTGTGTGGCCGTCACTCGCTACCTTGCCATTGCCCACCACCGCTTCTACGCCAAACGCATGACCATTTGGACCTGTGCCGCCATCATTTGTATGGTGTGGACTCTGGCTGTCGCCATGGCGTTCCCACCTGTCTTTGACGTGGGAACATACAAGTTCATCCGGGATGAAGATCAGTGCATTTTTGAACACCGCTACCTGAAGACCAACGACACCCTGGGTTTCATGCTCATGCTGGCCGTGGTGGTCCTGGCCACTCACGGCTTCTACGCCAAGCTCCTGCTCTTTGAGTACAGGCACCGCAAGATGAAACCTGTCCAACTGGTGCCGGCGATCAGCCAGAACTGGACCTTCCACGGTCCTGGGGCCACAGGCCAAGCTGCGGCCAATTGGATTGCGGGGTTTGGACGTGGTCCCATGCCCCCCACTTTGCTGGGCATCAGGCAGAATTTACACAATCAGCACCGGCGGCTGCTCGGGATGGAGGAGGTGAGGTCCGAGAGGAGGCTGGGCAGGATGTTCTACACCATCACTCTGCTTTTCCTGGTCCTTTGGGCTCCCTACATCGTGGCATGCTTCTGGAGGGTGTTCGTCAAGTCCTGCTCAATACCCCACAGGTACCTTTCCATCACTGTGTGGATGAGCTTTGCCCAGGCCGGCGTCAACCCCATATTCTGTCTTCTGCTGAACGAGGACCTGAGGAAAGTGCTGAGAGCCCACCTGCCTACTTACTGGAGGACTAAACAACATCTGCCTCAGGATGAGGCCTACTGCATCATGTAAGGAAAAAAAACTAGGTCAATTCAAAGAATGTTTCTAGGTTTAAAATTAAATTTACTGAGGAGCAGTGCTGTAAAGCACTTGGAATATGTCAGCGTCTGATTTGTTTTTGCACAACAAATTCAAATTCTTGCTAAGAAATCCAGGCATAGTTTGAAGAATGTTCATATTTGATTGAAGGTGCAAGAGTCTGGGCAGGGCAATAGAAACCCCTGGTAAAACTTGTATTTTTGATCCTGTACTGTACGTTCGATAGGTTGAAAAGATCCCCGCTGTCCCCACCCCTGTCACGTTTGACAGATGCCATTATAAAAATAACGTTGCCTTATCTTAGACGGACACGCCGCAGAGCTTTGAGCTGAGAACTAGCCTGTGTCACGGAAGGCTCTAACCAGAAACAATCCCTTGAAGAAATGTGCCGTGGACTATGAATAGACGGAGGGTTTGATCAGAGTGTTACTAACTCTGAAACACATCAAAGAACTCAAAGGGTCTGAATAGACCGACGCACCACTCTGGACACATTTTCATGTAATTCAAAGGAGACTGGCAGGATGTTAGGCAAACCCAATAACCTTGGACACATTTAAATAGCTGTTGTGAACTCTGAAGCCCCTAACATGCTTGATTTTTTAATTATTATTATTATTATTATTTGGACTTGTAGGGCGTGTCAGGTTTCTTTGTATCATAAAAAGGGGGGGAAAGAGGGAAAATGCCTGTTTTGCTTTATTTATAAACAATACATGTTAAGCAGATGACACTATTTTGAAATATGACTTGATTTCATATTGTACAGACTGTACGGGAATGACCATTCCTGCTTGTGTGTTTTTATATAGCATTTGTGTGTATGTGTGGGTGCGAGAGGGAAAGCTATAACAAAAAGAGGGGAGGGAGGCCGAATGAGACCGACAGAAATAATAATAGAATAGGTTTCAGTATTACTGAGTCAAAATGAAAACAGCCACATTCTGTTGTCTCAAGATCCTGCAAAATTGAGCAATCATCAGATAGAAATGAGTTATTTCAATGGATTTCTGCAACTGAAAAATGTGTTCTGAATTTTCTTTTATATATAAAATGCTAATGTGCAAGTTAATGTGAAACGCAGAGGGGTAATAAGAAGAGGGCAGATTAGTTTTACTACTTGTACATTGCAAACAGGATTTAATGACTTGAATAATGATGTATGTATATTACATCAACTTAAAAAATATATAAAAAATGTACATTTATTTGCAAATGATGATTTTGGGGAATGTTTGAAAAATACTGGACTGTTTGTCTGCTTCTACCAGAACTTTAAAGAGGAAATGATGTGGCCCCCTTGAGGTGAAGGAAACTTGAATGTTAACCCGGCCCTTTTATATTTCTGCTCAATTTAAATGTCACAGTTTGAGGATCCCCCAGTATGTTTCCAAATCAAAGCGACTTCGGGCTGTGGTGTATAGATCCTCCGGGTCAATCTACACACCGAATTGTTCCTCCAAATTGATTCATGTAATGCAAATGTCTGACCTTTAGTACGTTGGGCATATATATGTGCAGTCAGTATTTTCAATGTGGACACTTGCACAGCAAACTGTTCTAGCATGCATTCCACTGCGTTTCATAGATTCAAGACTTGGGTTCTACAACTTGTACAGATGTTGATGTGGAAAGATGAAGCAACAAGTGCCCGGAGGTCCATGATTTTTGTGTCTGGCATTCCTTTGCGAATGATATTCTGTGACTGTACAGTTTAACTGAGGTGGTTCTTTTGCCCACTCATCAATAAAGACTCTACTTTTGATGCATTCTGAATTCTGAGCTGCCTGGACTGAGACGTGGCTGGGCAGCGCTTCGCAGGAATTAGACCACTTTGCTGAACATGTAGCACCAGTTACATCCTGTACGCATTGTACTTTCTAAATGTCTACAAAAGAGCTGGCTTTATTCATTCAACCTTTAATTATACAGGTTAGTCTTATTGAGTCACGGGGACTCATTCACAAGAGAGGCCTGTTTTCAACCAAAAACATAAATGAGGTACACTTAATAATAAACATTCATATGAAAGCATATAAAATGAAAAGTATATAAAATAAATAGTATAAAACAAAACAAAAATCATGCTACATTATAAAACGATATAAAAATACTGAAAACAGGAACATGTTTGCATTGATTTTTGCATTGAACTTAACAGTAGTTTAAAATCCCATAGAGAGGTCAAGGTCGAAGGTTTCAGATCTATTTGCAAGGTGTTACGGGTTACAGCAGATTAAGAGAAAGCCCTATGCCAAATTTGGTCTGCACTAATGGGACACTGCAGGTAATGATGTCTTGGGAGTGCACGCAGCTGCACTGATGATGTGACGTAGGAGGAGATGTATGAGGGCAACAGACCAAGAAGTGACTTAAAGATGAAAATGTACCCGTGAGAGAGTCTGTGTGAAGTTAATGGTGACCAGTTAACCAGTGAATACAGGGTGATGGGTACGGTCATTACAGCCATTTATGAATCTTAGCGCACACCATGATAGCATCCAACGTCTGTAAGGTGCTTGCAGGAACATTCATGTAAATAATGTCACCATAGTCAAAGAACAAAAGGAAAGTCACAGTTTTCTGGCATTCAGATTTAGACAGGATCTATTTCTGAAGAAGAAAACCAATTTAACTTACAATTTTGTTACTAAGTTTTTGAGTTGAGGCTTAAAAGAGAGATGTGCATTGGCCAAAATGTCCAAGTATTTGTAGGAATCGACAAACAGCAACACCATTCGTAAACAGAATAGAAGAAAGGCCTGCTGGGACCAATTTCCTGTTTGAAGACAAAATCTCTTTGGTTTTATCAGCATTTAGCACCAGTTTGAAACCAAACAAATCTGACTGGATGATGTCAAAAGCAGACTGTAGAAGATGGAAAATGTTAGCAACTGTTTTAGCTCGATAATAAACTACTTTGTAATCAACATAGAAATATAAGGATACATCAGGATCAAGGAATGATCCGATCTATATCTCGACCTTTAAGTGACTTTAAGAATCTGTTGGACTCCTGCAAGAACCAATGCAGACGTGTTCCTGTTTTTAGTTTTATACATTCACCTTATAATCAAGCTGTTTTTACTGCTTTTTTTTGCCATCTTATTTAAATTTGTAAAAAAAAAAAAAAAAAAAAAAACAATAATCTGTATGCCTTTTTTTTACCATTGTCCATTGTTGTCATCATTCTTTGTTGAAACCAGATATCTCTTGTAAATGAGTCCTCAAGGCTCAATGGGATTAACCTGTCTAAATAAAGGTTGAATGAATTAATTTATGTACAGTGTAGATTGTGAAGAGAATGGGACCTAAGACTGAGCCTTGTGGTACACCATTATTGACAGTTAAATAGCTGGAAGAAGTACCATTATATTGAACATATTGCATTCGATCTGAAAGGTACCGTAATTAGAAAATGAACCAATAGAGTGGTCTGAGAAACCAATGTCTGAGAGCTTATGACATGAGATGTCATGGCTGAGTGATGTCCTATCAGTCCATGATCACACACTCATAATACTTTTCACCCAACATCAACTCTCAGTTCAAAAGCATTTGTGGTTTCAAACATGTTCAATCTGTGGCTTTCAGAACGTGAACTGAAGTACTTTCAAATTACAGTTGTACGCAACATCAGAACCTAAAATCTTCTTCAAGCAGGGGTTTTCTTGCTTTGCAGTTTTAAAATCCAGGGTGAGATTTAAAACGCTCTGCTGTGCAGGAGCCAGTTTGACCACCAGACTGACTAAACAATATTTCTTACTGCCAAGTAAGTAATGCTGCAGCCAAAAGTGTATTGAGTTGATTATTGATGCAGCTTACTCCTATTAATGTAATGTTTTTTTGTTTTTTTCTGTAAGGGGAACAATTTCATTTCTTCTTGCACTTATTACACAGCATTACTTCAAAGGTTAAAGTACTGGAGGAAATACGACACGGCAGTAGCAAAAACAATAAGTGTAATGTAGTAATGACTTTGAAATACAAGGAATAGAGGCTAAATGAACTGTTCAGACGGTTGCAAATGGGGTTCCAACAGTTAATATCTTACCTGCTTCTGATAGCACTTTGAATAACCTCAGTCTGGAGAAATTTGAAATTTATGTTTGGCAGGAGAGTTAGAAAGCTAATGGCTAGTTTGAGCAGGGCCGGGACTGAGGTAAATTGCTGCTTTCTTAAGATGGCTCCAATATAAAGAAAGTAATAGTCGCAGTTCATGCAAACACAATTTTTTGTAACCGTTTACAGCACTTAGCAGCAGCTAGCTGTTGCACTTCTACTGCAGCTTTGGACACTTGCAGCTTGAAGATTCAATGATTTATCATTACACATGTAATACAAAACTCATGGCTATGTAAAGGTTTATACTTTTTTTTTTAAAGCATTTGCCTGAACTGCTGGGAAATGTTAGAATTTGGTTTATTTGATGGTGGCAGTAATCTAGTTTGGAACTGGTCTCAGCTTTTGGTCCAGTTTGAGCAGGATCAGTTCTACAGCAGATCTCTGTCCTCTCAAAATGACTCCAGTCTAAAAAGTTTCAAAGCAGTTCGTGCAAATACTACTTTACACTATCATCACTTTACCATTATTATTATCATCCATCCATTATCTTTATCTGCTTTTTTCTTTTCGGGTCACTGGTGCCCATATCCAGCAGTCCCTGTTGTAAGAGGTGGGGGACAGGTCTCCTGTCCATCACAGGGACACATAGAGACAAACAAGACAAACAACCATTCACTCTTTCACTCACACCTAGAGACAATTTAGAGTCATCAATCAGTCTAACATGCATGTTTTTGGTCTGTGGGAGGAAACAGGACATGGGGAAAACCCACACATGCACGGAGAGAACATGCAAACTCCACCCAGAAAGGCCCCTGGGCGGGATTTTAACTGGCGACCTACTCACTAAGAGACGGCAGCTCTGCCAAGTGCGCCACTGTGATGCCCTATTATTATTATTATTATTATTATTATTATTATTATTATTATTATTATTATATTTCTACCTGAAGTCCCCCAGGCTGTCAGGGGCATCACAAAGTAGGAGCACTGGCCACTCCTATAAGTTTGCTGGTCCCCCACCTCACCCTGACCAGACAGTCTTTGATTTATCCAGAATTTATATCTATGACTTTTGGCTTTGTGTGCACCTCCCTGCAAAAAATAACAACCATAATTAAAAAAAATCAAGGTAATATGGTTTTATATAGGAGGAAGTAAAATCTTAAATAACACTCCAAATCAAAGAGAGCATGTAGGGGTTAACTCTTTAAAGTAAGATATAAAAACCTTTGAAATGCACAATAGGCTGAATCCAGCTCTTGTGCTTCATTTTCCAAAACTTATGTAACAAGCTGAGATGAATAATGACTCTATGTTCTGATGAAATGGACAGGATGACAGAAAATAATGTGATTCGTTCTTATTAAGGCCTTGATTGAAATCCAGCCGCTGGATGGTTGTGTAATCAATTTAAAACAATCATCCTATGTTTTGAATCTGAATGAGAGCTAATTTTCATTGTAAGGGTGCACGTTGGAGATGTTTTCCATTGTGAGCAGCAGAATCCGTGTGCACGTCCTGAAAGCATGCCTGCCTTTGACAGGCGCCTCTGTCTCCTCAGAACTGATGCTGGAGTTTCATCTGAGAGCTTATTTTTAGGTTCCTTCCCACTTCTCTCCAAGATGCTCCACAACAAAGAGCATCTTACTCATCTGAGAAAGCTCACGCACCGTGTGTCTGAAAGATGAGCGCAAGAAACGCTTTCCCTTGGCCTCTTAGACGTTTTGTTTCCCCTTTTATTAGATGTGTTCTGACAGTTTAAAATAAAATCGTACCGTTCAGTGCAGCCAGTCAACGTTTTTTTTCTCCCACGCATGTCGCAAAAATCTCATCAAACCTTGAGAGGAAAATAATGAACTTTGATGTTAAAACGTTAAACTACGGGTTTATTCAACAGAATATGTATTTTCTGCTTCTCGTTTATTATTTTTTAAATAAATTGAGTTTCCATCAAAGCGAAAGTAACTTTTATCCAAACGAATGAGCACTTTAATTCAAGGATGCTCAAGATAATTTAATGATGATGTGCTCAATATAAATCACTATATTTGTTATATAACTCCTGTCGTTTTTAGCACAGTCATACATATGAGTCTTAATGGAGTTTATGAAAGCATTTTAGTGTTTAAATATAAAAATATATGATCACAGACATCATGGAAACTGTTTAAATTGTTTTTTTCTGTGCCTGGATGATGCAAATGTGCACATCTGAGCATGATGATCATTTCTTGAAATGACTGAAAGCATCGCAGCTCCAATATGAACCTAGAAATCTGCATCTGAGCTTCTGTCTGACCCCTCCCTGGGACTTCCAACCCATCAGAACCTGGTAGAACCTCTAATACACAGGTGTCCAAAGTGTGGCTCGAGGGCCATTTGTGGCCCTTGCAGTGATTTTGTGCGGCCCACAGCTGCAGTTTAAGAATGGTGTCATTTTGACCAGCAGGCTTAAGAGGTCGATGCAGACTTTCTGCAAATTAATTGGCAATCCTTTTTAATATAATGCAAAACAGATGAAAAACATTTTTTTTCAAAATGAGCAATATTAAACAAAATACAAACCTTTGGCTATAATCTTTTTATTTTCACTTTATGGTGCAAAGCACCCTTTTTTTTTTACGGATTTCTAACAGAAATTAGACTTTTGTATAATGATTAATAAAAATTGTTTTAGTACAGTATTGTGGTTGATAAAATAATCATGAAGGAAACTGGACAGTTTTAAATGAATATAAGGTGGTATCATCTACATATGAGTTGATCAACTTTGTCAAACCTTCTTTGAATCTGTTGTAGCGACTGACAGCTGGACCATTTTTCTGAACTTCGATCAGACTTTTGGGACGTCCATGGTCCAAAATCCCTTTTAAAAGGACACTCAAATTATGCTTTTGTTGCTGAAAACAGACTAAAATGAATTTTCCAAACACAAAAAAACAACAAACATAGACCCAACAAATCAAATAAATCAGATCCTTTTTAATAAAAAAAAATATCATCTTATCGAGTTTATGAGGCTTTGAATGTTTTGGATCTACAACAATTTAAAACTCTTTCTCCACCAAAATTAGTAAACTTTTGTCCTTTCTCCTTAATATTGGTCACGTTGAGTTAAATTCACATTTTTGTGGCCCACGAGTCCTTTCATCCGGATAGTTTCGGCCCACATATGAAAACGTTTGGACACTCCATAGTGTGCATGAAGATTCTTCCTGTGAGTGACTGTTGAATGACAACTGTGCCGCAGCAAGAGTGCGAGTCATCACACCACCTAATCTGATGCCCCTGCTTAAGGCAATTTAGGCAAATTACAAAGTGAGCCATGCGTGCGCCGGTGCTAATCTCGCTTCAACACAGAGTGGGCTATTTAAAGTTCAGCTTCCACTGCAACAAGTCAAATTTAGCACAGCTGCGGAAATAAATTAATATCACTTCATCATCCTGATCATCTAATCCCCTCTGTGTAGTTATGCAGGAGGCAGAGACGGATGAGGAAGAGCTGGAGGTTGGATGGTGCCAAAGATGCTTTAATAGGCTCATGTAGATACACGGCATGATCGGGAGGGACTGACCATTATTGGCTTTGAAAGTGATGGATAGTTGCGCATGTTTCTGGATGGGAGTTTCAAAAGGAAGAGTGTTCAAAGAGAAGGTGAAACTCGACCGAGGTTAAAGCGAAAGCAGCTTCAAAGGAGGAAAGAAGGGCGTTTAAACACATCCCACACAACTGCTTCCAAGAAACAGAACTGAAGTGAAAATGATGTTTATTCAATTTTAAAATACACTCAAGGGTTGTGTGGAGGAAATGTTTGAGCTTGTGTTTCTGTGGGAGTACGATGTACGGAGATTTTTTTAAGCACTACTCATACTCGCTCTACCACTAATGTACAATAAATTTGGGTATTTCATTGCGTAACGTCAAAAGCGAAGGGGCAACAATGGTTTTGCCCATGCATGTGTGTTATTTGTTTGTAGCGTTAGCTAAATATATCATAAACCACTGAACATATTTTCATGCAACTCTCAAAAACTGATCATTTGATTAAGCTCAAATTATCTGTCCAGTCGAGATCCTATCTCACTGATCTGCTGCAGCCATATGTCCCACAGTGCTCTCTGAGGTCAGCAGACCAGATGCTTTTATTGGT